>CM057749.1:1810303-1925927 GCA_030064425.1 Trapa bicornis
GCTAAGAACCCTTAAGGAATTATAAAAACACCCAAACAAATGCTAAGAAAGCCTAAGAAACGCTTAGAAACCCTAAAAACCCTATGAAATCCTAAGAAACACTAAAAAAATATTAAAAAGTGTTAAGAAACCATACCAAATGCTAAGAAATGCTAAAAAACTCTAAAAATCCCAAAGAAATGCTAAGAAGCCCCAAAAAACGCAAAGAAACCCTAAAACCCCTAAAACAAAACCTAAAAACCCTAAAAACTGTAAGAAATGCTAAGAAACACTAAGGACCCTAAGAAACACTCAAAATGCTAAGACACTCTATGAAACCAGTAAAACCCTAATAAACTCTAAGAAACCCTACAAAGCATTAATAAACCCTAAGAAATGCTGAATAACGTTAAGAAACCCTAAAACACTAAGAAACCCTAAGAAACGCTAAAAAATGCTAAGAATTGTTAAGAAATGCTAGAAATCCCTAGAAAACCCTAAGAAACGATAAGAAATGCTAGGAAACTAATGCGAACCCCACCAATATACTGACAACACCCTACATCAAATATGGAATAGACCTCAAGACTTTCATGACGCAAGTAAAAAGAATGGAATATGCCTTGTTTGTTTAAGAAACAAGGTACGGATAAATGTAAGTGCCTCACCCAAATCCTCTAAGAAGAGCTCCTAGAAAACCCTATTGATAAGTCTGATTGCTTGAACGCCACAAGTAAAAACCTAATAAGTTCAAAAGTTCTCTCAAAAGAGAAATAAGATAGAAACCTCACAATAAAATTGAAATCAAAGATCTGTCCTTTTATAAGAACTTATGAATATTAGCTATTTTCTAAATAAGGAAATAAAAATATTATGGTTAACATGCCAACCATATAAAGAATATTACTAATAATATATTTCTAGTTCCTTTATTTAGAGATGTCTAAGATAATAAATATTCTTAATATATTATCTTAGACATACTTGAAAATATATTATTTTATTCTTCAATCTTCTAGAAGATTTATTATGTTAATAAATCTTCCACTTGAAATTCAAATTTGACTTATCTTCTTGAGATCTTATTGGGCTTGAGATCTTATTGGACTCTTCTTTTGGGCTTCCACTTGAGTTTCTTCAATTGCTCCCAATTAGCCCATTCAATGCCTCTTCAAATCATTTAGCTCTTAACTTGAGAATCATAGCGTTCCATTTTTATTCATAACAGAAACCCTAGTAAGCGCTAAGTAATGCTAAGAACCTAAGAAACACTTAGAAACTTTAAGAACTCTTAAGGATCCCTAAGAAACCCAAAGAAACACTAAGAAAGCTTAATAAATGCTTAGAAACCCCTAAAAAACCTATGAAACCCTAAGAAACGCTAAAATAACACTAAAAAGTGCCAAGAAATCCTTCCAAACTCTAAGAAATAATAAGAAACCGTAAGAATCCCTAATAAATGCTAAGAAGCCCAAAGAAGCCTTAAGAAACCCTAAGAAAACCTAAAAATTGTAAAAACCACATAAAAAAACCCTAAGAAACCTTAAAAACTCTAAGAAATGCTAAAAAAACGCTAAGAAAACCTATAAAACCCTAAGAAATGCTAAGAAACTATAAGTAACGCTAAGAAACCCTAAGAAACACTAAGAAACCCCAAGAAATGCTAAAACAATGCTAAGAATTGCTAATAAACCCTATGATACCCTAAGAAACGCTAATAAACGATACCTTAAGAAATGCTAAAAAACACTAAAAAGTGCTAAGAAATACTAACAAACGCTAAGAAGCCCAAAGAAGCCTTAAGAAACCCTAAAAAATGCTAAGAAACCCTAAAAATTGTAAAAAAAAAAAGACCCAAAAAACTCTAAGAAAACCTAAAAACCGTAAAAACACCTTAAAAAACCCTAAGAAATGCTAAAAAAACGCTAAGAAACACTATAAAACACAAAGAAATGCTAAGAAAATATAAGAAACGCTAAGAGACCCTAAAAACACTAAGAAACCCCAATAAATGCTAAAAAAATGCTAAGAATTGCTAATAAATCCTATGATACCACTAAGAAACCTAAAAAACTCTAAGAATTGTTAAGAATCGCTAAGAAACCCTAAAAAACACTAAAAAATGCTAAGAAACCCTATAAAACACTAAGAAATGCTAAGAAAATATAAGAAACGCTAAGTAATGCTAAGAAACCCTAAAAAACACTAAGAAACCCCAAGAAATGCTAAAACAATGCTAAGAATTGCTAATAAATCCTTTGATACCTTAAGAAACGCTAGTAAACCCTAGGATACCCTAAGAATCGCTAATAAATCCTAGGAAACCATTAGAATCAGTACAAAAATGCTAGGAAACCCTAGTAAACGATAAGAAATGCTAAGAAAACATAAGAAATGCTAAGAACCCTCAAGGATCAATAAAAAATCCAAAGAAATGCAAAGAAAGCCTAAGAAATGCAGAGAAACCCTAAAAAACCTATGAAACCCTAATAAACGCTAAAAAATACTAAAAAGTGTTAAGAAACCCTACCAAATGCTAAGAAATTCTAAGAAACCCTAAAAATCACTAAGAAATGCTAAGAAGCCCCAAGAAGCCCTAAGAAACGTAAAGAAACGCTAAAAATCCTAAGAAATGCTAAGAAACTATAAGAAACACTAAGTAATGCTAAGAAACCCTAAAAAACACTAAGAAACCCCAAGAAATGCTAAAAAAGGCTAAGAAACCCTAAGAATCACTAAGAAATCCTATGAAACCCTAAGAAAATTCTAATAAACAATAAGAAACAATTATAAACGCTAAAAAAACCTAGCAAACGATAAGAAACACTAAGAAATCCTAAGAACCCTTATGGAACTATAAAAAAAACTCAAAAAACGCAAAGAAAGCTGAAGAAACACTTAGAAACCCTATAAAAGCCTAAGAAATGCTATGAAACCCTATGAAATGCTAAGAAACTATAAGAAATTTTGATAAACCCTAAAAAACACTACGAAACACCAAGCAATGCTAAAAAATACTAAGAATCGCTAAGAAACCCTATGAAACCCTAGGAAACCCTTAGAGACGGTACAAAACACTAGGAAATCCTAGTAAACGTTAAGAAATGCTAAGAACCCTTAAGGAACTATAAAAAACACAAAGAAATGGAAAGAAAGCCCGAGAAACTCTTAGAAACCCTAAAAAAACCTATGAAACCCTAAGAAACGCTAAAAAATACTAAAAAGTTTTAAGAAACCCTAACAAATGCTAAGAAGACCTAAGAAACGCAAAGAAACACTAAAAACCCTAAGAAATGCTAAGAAACTATAAGAAACCCTAAGAAATGCTAAGAAACTATAAGAAACCCTAAGTAAGACTAAGAAACCCCAGGAAATGCTAAAAAAATACTAAGAATCACTAAGAAGCCCTATGAAACCTAAGAAATGCTAATAAACCCTAGGAAACCATTAGAAATGGAAAGAAATGCTAGGAAATTCTGGTAAACACTAATATATCCTAAGAAACCCTAAGAAACGCTAAAAAATCCTAAAAAACCCAAATAAATGCTAAGAAAACTTAATAAACTATAAAAAAAACCCAAACAAACACTAAGAAAGCCTAAAAACGTTTAGAAACCTTATGAATCCCTAAGAAACGCTAAAAAATACAAAAAAGTGATAAGAAACCCTACCAAACGCTAAGTTATACTAAGAAACCCTAAGAAATGCTAAGAAGCCCTAAAAAATGCAAAGAAACCTAAAAACCTGAAAAACTTTAAAAATTCTTTAAGAAACCCTATGAAACCCTTAGAAATGCTAATAAACCCTAAGAAATGGTAAAAACTCTAGAAAAGCCAAAGAACCCTTAAGGAACCATAAGAAATGGTAAACACTAAAAACGCTAAAAAACCCAAAGATCCCTTAAGGAACCATAAGAAACTCTAATAAAACCTATAAAACCCTAAGAAATGCTAATAAACCCTAGGAAACTATTAGAAACGGTAAGAAATGCTAGAAAATCCTAGTAAATGCTAATATATATCCTAACAAACCCTAAAAACATTAAGAAACCCAAGAAACACTAAAACAAATGTTAAGAAACACTAAGAAACCCTATAAAACCCTTAGAAACGCTAATAAACCATAAGAAACCATAAAAAACTCTAGGAAACCTAGTAAACACTAAAAAACCAAAAGAAATGCTATGAACCGGGAAGAAAAACTGGAACGGTTCAAGTAAACAGGGTCCGAACTGGATAGAATCAGTTTATGAACCGAGTCGACTCATGAACCGAATTGATAGAGAAAGTGTAAACTGGGGAAATTATGGATCCCAAGTGACCCAAAGAGTCCCAAAAGTCATTTAAATGGGCTGGAGAAGGAATTGGAGAGAAAAACCAAACAGGTTCGAGTGAACCAGATCCGAACCGAATTGAACCGGTTTGGACCAATTTTGAACCACTATTGAACTGGATTCTAAATTAATTTTTCTAGGTGGCTTAAAGAATTCAAATTTGAGATTTGAGGCCACCATTAGATAGAAAATGAATTTAGAAATTTTTTATTTGAAAAACTCGATCAAATTGGGGGTGAACTAGTCGTTTAAGCTTTGAACCCGGTTCGGACCGGTACGGTCTGGTTCAGAATAATGTCGTCTTCTTCCTTCAGATGGCAGCACTATTGACTCGTCGAAAAATTGAAGCAACACCGACGAAGAAGAAATGTCTCCGTTCAATACGTTTCAGACCATCAATGTCTATCAAAAGGTGCCAAACGGATGGCCGACGAGTCCCCGAGCTCCCTATATAAAGAGCCTCTCTCGATTCATCCTCTACACACCTGAAAAGCTCACTCTCTCTCAACTGCTTAGTTTTCCGACGAAGCTCAAACCAAAGCTCCGATATAGGGTCATTTCTAAGCCAAAGAAGGCGAGGTTGGGTTCATTAGAACTGGGGAGAAGTCAACTACATAGTGGTGACATCCATTCATTCTGAGAGTCACTGGAGAAGCACCGGCGTGATCGAACAGTGAAGTAGCTCTAACGGACCGAAGCTGCCCTATTTTGACCGAGTCAAAATTGGCCAATTTGAGCCCTCCTCAGGCCAAACCAAGCCCTCCCAACACTTCCTCAGCCCTCCCATGGCCGAATTAGGACAGAAAGGTAAGCCAATTTGGCTCCACTCTACAATTTTTTATTAGCATTAGAGAGAGAGTTGGCCAAATTTCAATGATAGAATTCTAATCCAATTCAATATCAATTGATGTCATTCTTAATCCTAGGAAGAACCTAAGGAGGAGAACTATCTGCCCAGATAGAAAGCTCAGACCGCCGCACCCTCACCGATGAGTAATTGAAGCTTTCTCTCTATAGTCCATTTTCCGGCAAAGCTCCGTTTGAGCTCATTCCGACGTTATAACTTGCGATTCAAAATGCTAGAGAATCATATGAACAAGTAGAAACTCAATTTCAACTTCAATTTCAACAATTGGAAGTGTTTGATCGTTTAATTTGATGAAATCAAATTCGGGCTGTGTTAGGAAGTTGGAATTGGGGGAAAATTAGAGAAAATTAGGGATTTTTGAAAATTCGAAGGACCAATATGTGATTTTATAAAATTGAGGTTCAATTGAGTATGATAAGAATTGTTAGAGGGCTAATTGAGAAATTTTAGAATTTTGGGGTGAAACTTACCATTTTTGTAAAGGAAGGGCAAAATGGTAATTTTGGAAAATTTGAGGGACCAAATTGAAAATTTGGGAAATAAACCCCTTTTAGTAAATTTGAATAAATTGAGGTCCTAATATAAATTTTAAAAGTTTTGGGACTCAATTTGAGGATAAACCGACATTAGGGACTTAAAGAAAAATAACTTTAGGGACCTAATTGCAAATAAATAAAAAAAGTTTGGTTTTCTCATTTATTTGGAATGAATGAAGGCTATTACTCTAAGGAATAAATAATAAGGATGTTCATATCGTGTAGGAATATGAAGTACCGTGAACGCTAGCAAGGACATGCTCGCGTGAACACAAAGAACCGGTCGAGTGGAATTCATTGCATTAACGAGTGAGTGGGAATTTTATATCATACCCGATTGGGGATGATAAGTACCTCAAAATGAAAACCCACTATTTAGTTGTATTTTAAATATCACAACTTAGAGAAGTGATGTGAAAATCACGTGGAAAAACTACTTACCGGTTGTAAGTAGATCATACCCAGTTGGTATGATGAAACTTCCTCGAAGCAAGTGGAAAACCCGTTCATCGGTTATGAACGGAGATGTCCTCATACTCGGTTAGTATGATGGACAGTTTGAAAATATATTTTGTCGAAAGGTGCTCTCCCCTGACTGTGTGTCAATGCTTAAACGATTTGGGAGACCTTCTTGATGGGAGCTCAAATAACTCTTATAGGTCGGGAGCCTCGGTTTTGGAACTTGGTTAGCTATTATGCTCGGTTTTGAAAATCTCGAATAGTGGGCCATAAGCTAGTGGGCACGAGCAGGAGCTTGTAAACAAACATGAGGTATGTGCCATAAAACTTTAATAAATGAATTGTTTGGCTATGGTACCAAGACAGGATCAATATATTCAGTCAAGACAAACAGCTGTAGGTTGAGTTAAAGGTCGGGGCCATTGGATTAATGGCACCACAAATTATATGGCATGATAAGAAAATACTGACTGTGCATGCAACTGTGATTACAAGACCATCAAAATGCATAAGAGGGGTAGTGATGCATCCTAAGGGCCTTGGATGACCTGGTGAGTATAAGGGCAGGTTTGTCGAACGAGGTGACAGTGCGAAATTTGGAGTAGCACCAAGCGCATGAGACTGGGGTGGGGGACGAGATGAGGTCTCTGTCCTCATATGGACATAGAGAATTGATTTTAGGATTGAGGGTCAGATGTCGCGTACATCCATTCATTCTCAGGGTAGAAGTGGACGTGCTTCTATCTAGGTGGCTGGTAAAGTTGCTCCGACGCCACAAGTGGGTTCAGTGGACGTACTGGCCTGCGAATGTGTGTTTGACCTTCATGATGAAGGATGTGTGTTGGGTGATGACACACCGTAATTAATAAGGAAATGGTGGTAAACACCGACATTTGAAATGAAAGGATTTTTGAGAGAAAGGAGTCTGGCACACTCCAATACAAATCTTTTTCCTAAAAGTTAAAAGTTTTGAAAACCTATTCACTTAGTAGTTGTCCTCACCCCCTCCCTTATATCCATTTTCAGAAAAAGAGATAATGACTGGGAATAAACATTGAGCCTTACCCTCTGTCAGGTATGCTTAATTTTCCTCAAACGTGCATTTTATTTGATATATGTCTTTTCAGGGAATAAGGTTGAAATTATGCCTAGCTCATCTCGAGTTAAAGAAGGAGGAAACTTCCCTTGAACCGAGAGTGTAGCGGGTTGTTCACGGGAATCCAACCAAAACCCTAATAAATGCTAAGAAACTCTAAGAAATGCAAAGAAACACTAAGAAATCCTAAAAAATACTAAAAACCCCCAATAAACACTAAAAAATACCAAGAATCGCTAAGAAACCCTAAGAAATGCTAATAAACCCTAGGAAAGCATTAGAAATGGTAAGAAACACTAGGAAACCCTAGTAAACGCTAAGAAACGCTAAGAAATCCTAAGAAACTCTAAGAAATGCTAAGAACCCTTAAGGAACTATAAAAAACCCAAACGCTAAGAAAGCCTATGAAATGCTAAAAAGAAATACTAAAAAGTGTTAAGAAACTCTACCAAATGCTAAGATATGCTAAAAAAACCCTAAGAATCACTAAGAAATGCTAAGAAGCCCTAAAAAAATGCAAAGAAACCCCAAAAAACCCTAAGAAATGCTAAGAAACTATAAGAAATGCTAAGTACCGCTAAGAAACCCTAAAAATACTAAGAAACCCCAATAAACCTAAGGAAACCATTAAAAACGTTAAGAAACCCTAACAAACGCTAAAAAACACTAAGAAATTCTAAGAACCCTAAGAAACCTTAAGAAACCCTAAGAAACACTAAGACACTCTAAGAAACCCAATAAAACCCTAAGAAAATGCTAAGAAACACTAAGAAACCCTACAAAACCCTAAGAAATGCTAAATAACACTAAGAAACCCAAAAAAACAATAATATACCCCAAAGAAAGGCTAAAAATGCTAAGAATTGGAAAGAAATGCTTAGAAACACTATGAAACCCTAATAAACCCTAGAAAACCTTATGAAACGATAAGCAATGCTAGGAAACTTAGTAAACACAAAAAACCGCTAAGAAATCCTAAGAAACCAAAGAAACGCTAAGAACCCTTAAGGAACCCTAAGAAACCCAAAAAACGCTAAAGAAAGCCTAAGAAACCCTAAGAAACCCTATGAAACCCTAAGAAACAATAAAAAACACTAAAGAGTGCTAAGAAAACCTACCAAACTCTAAGAAATGCTAAGAAACCCTAAGAATCCCTCAGAAATGCTAAGAAGCACCCAGAAGTCTTAAGAAATGCTAAGAAACCCAAAAAAAACCCTAAGAAACGCTAATAATCCCTAAAAAACCCTAAGAAAACCTAAAAACACCTTAAAAACACAAAGAAACCTTAAAAACTCTAAGAAACGCTAATAAATGCAAAGAAACGCTAATAAACCCTAAGAAACATTAAAAAAATGCTAAGAAACCCTAAGAAACGCTAATAAACTCTAAGAAACCCTAAGAAATGCTAATAAACCCTATCAAACCTTAAGAAACGCTAAAAAACCGTAAGAATTGCTAAGAAACTATATGAAATCCTAAGTAATGCTAAGAAACCCTAAAAAACAATTACAAACCTAGGAAATGCTAAGAATTGCTAATAAACCCTATGAAACGCTAATAAACCCTAAGAAACGGTAAGAAAACCCTAGTAAATGCTAAGAAACGTAAAAAAAAACCCTAAGAAATGCTAAGAAACCCTAAGGAATCCTAAGAAATGCTAAGAACCCTTAATAAACCCTAAGAATTGCTAAGAAACTCTAAGAAACTTTATAAGACCTTAAGAAATGCAAAAAAAACCCTAAGAAATGCTAAGAAACCCTAAGAAATGCTAAGAAACCCTAAGAAATGCTAAGAAACTATAAGAAAAGCTAAGTAATGCTAAGAACCCCTAAAAACCACTAAGAAACGCTAAAAAATGCTAAGAATCGTTAAGAAAACACTATGGGAACCTTAAGAAAAGCTAATAAACCATAGCAAACCCTTAGAAATGGTATGAAACGCTATAAAATGCTAAGAAACACTAAGAAATG
The DNA here is from genome assembly GCA_030064425.1 of Trapa bicornis. Classification (NCBI taxonomy): domain Eukaryota; kingdom Viridiplantae; phylum Streptophyta; class Magnoliopsida; order Myrtales; family Lythraceae; genus Trapa; species Trapa bicornis. The sequence continues at coordinate 1,819,545 of CM057749.1, forward strand.
CTAAAGAAACGCTAAGAAACCTTATAAAACCATAAGAAACCCTGTAAAACCCGTTAAAATGCTAAGAAACTATAAGAAACACTAAGTAACACTAAGAAACCCTAAAAAACCCTTAGAAATGGTAAGAAACCCTTGTAAATTCTAAGAAACGCTAAATAACCCTAAGAAAACCCGTTAAAACGCTAATAAACTCTAATAAACCATAGGAAAGCCTTAGAAATGATAAGAAACGCTAGGAAACCCTAGTAAACGCTAAGAAACACTAAGAAACCCAAAGAAATCCTAAGAAACACAAAGAACCCTTTAGGAATTCTAAGAAAGCCAAAGAAACGCTAAGAAACCCAAAGAAATCCTAAGAAACACAAAGAACCCTTTAGGAATTCTAAGAAAGACAAAGAAACGCTAAGAAAGCCTAAGAAATGCTTAGAAACCCTAAGAATCCCTATGAAACCCTAAGAAATGCTAAAAACACTAAAAAGTGATAAGAAACCCTAGCAAATGCTAAGAAATGCTAATAAATCCTAAGAATCCCTAAGAAATTCTAAGAAGCCCCAAGAAGCCCTAAGAAACCCTAAGAAACTCAAAGAAACCCTAAAAAACCCTATGAAATCCTAAGAAACGCTAAAAAACCACTAAAAAGTGCTAAAAATCTACCAAAATACTAAGAAACCCTAAGAATCTTGAAGAAATGCTAAGAATCCCCTAGAAAACTTAAGAAATTCTAAGAAACGCTAAGTAACCATAAAAAACCCTAAAAACCCTAAGAAAACCTAAAAACACTAAAAACCATTTAAAAACCCTGAGAAACCTTAAAAACTCTAAGAAACGCTACGAATTGCTAAGAGACGCTAATAAACACTAAAAATGCTAAGAAACGATAAGAAAACATATAAAATGCTAAGAAACCCAAAAAAACATTAAGAAACTCAAAAAATGCTAAGAATCACTAAGAAACCCTAAGAAATGCTAAGAACCCTTAAGGAAGTATAAAAAAATCCAAACAAATGCTAAGAAAGCCTAAGAAACGCTTAGAAACTCTAAAAAATACTATGAAACCCAAAGAAATGCTAAAAATACTAAGAATTGTTAAGAAATCCTACTAAACACTAAGAATCCCTTAGAAATGCTAAGAAGACCCCAGAAGCCTTAAGAAACCCTAAGAAATACTAGTAAACCCAAAAAAACCCTAAGAAATGCTAATAAACCCTAAGAAACCCTAATAAAACCTAAAAACCCAAAGAAACCTTAAAAACTCTAAGAAACGTTAAGAAATGCAAAGAAACGCTAATAAACCCTAAGAAACACTAAAAACACTAAGAAACCCTAAGAAACACTAAGAAATGCTAATAAACTCTAAGAAACCTTATAAAACGCTAAGAAACCCTATAAAACACTAAGAAATGCTAAAAAACGGTATGAAATGCTAAGAAACTATATGAAATGCTAAGTAAAGCCAAGAAACCCTAAAAAACAATAATAAACCCATGAAATGCTAAGAATCATTAATAAACCTAATGAAATGCTAATAAACCCTAAGAAATGGTAAGAAACGTTAGAAAACCTAGTAAGCGCTAAGAAACGTAAAAAAAACTCTAAGAAACCCTAAGGAATCCTAAGATATGCTAAGAACCCTTAAGGAACCCCTATGAAAGGCTAAGAAACTCTATAAAACCCTAAGAAACACTAAAAAACCCTAAGAAATGCTAAGAAAATATAAGAAAAGCTAAGTAACCCCAAGAACCCCTAAAAACCACTAAGAAACGCTAAAAATGCTAATAAGCGTTAAGAAACCCTATCGAACCCTAAGAAAAGCTAATAAACCATAGGAAACCCTTAGAAATGGTATGAAATGCTAGAAAATGCTAAGAAACGCTAAGAACCCTAATAAATGCTAAGAAACTCTAAGAAACCTTATAAAACCATAAGAAATGCTAAAACCCTGTTAAAATGCTAAGAAATTATAAGAAACGCTAAAAACTTGTTAAAATGCTAAGAAACTATAAGAAACACCAAGTAACACTAAGAAACCATAAAAAAGCCCTAGTAAACCCATAGAAACGGTAAGAAGCCCTAGGAAACCCTAGTAAATGCTAAGAAATGCTAAATAACCCTAAGAAATCCTAAGAAACCCTAAAAACGCTAAGAACTCTTAAGGAAAACCTAAAAACCACTTAAAAGCCCTAAGAAACCTTAAAAACTCTAAGAAATGCTAAGAAATGCTAATAAATCCTAAGAAACACTAAAAACACTAAGAAACTCTAAGAAACGCTAAGAAATCCTAAGAAACACTAAGAAACTCTAAGAAACCCTATAAAACTTTAAGAAATGCTAATAAACCCTATAAAACCCTAAGAAATGCTAATAAACCCTAAGAAACACTAAAAACACTAAGAAACTCTAAGAAACGCTAAGAAATCCTAAGAAACTCTAAGAAACCCTATAAAACTTTAAGAAATGCTAATAAACCCTATAAAACCCTAAGAAATGCTAAGAAACCCTAAGAAATGCTAAGAAATAATAAGACACACTATGTACGCTAAGAAACCCTAAAAAACATTAAGAAACCCAAGAAACGCTAAAAAAATGCTAAGAATCGCGAAGAAACCCAATGAAACGCTAATAAACCCTAAGAAACGGTAAGAAATGTCAGGAAACCCTAGTAAACGCTAAGAAATATTAAAAACCTTAAGAAACACTAAGTACCCTTAAGAAACCCTAAGAAATGCGAAAAAAAAACTCTAAGAAACCCTAAGAAATGCAAAAAAAAAACTTTAATAAACCCTATAAAACCCTATGAAATTATAAGAAACACTAATTAAAGCTAAGAAACGCTAAAAAAGGCTAAAAATCGCCCTAAGAAACGATAAAAAAATGCTGGGAAACACTAGTAAACACTAAAAAATGCTAATAACTTTTAAGGAACCCTAAGAAATGTTAGAAGCTCTAAGAAATCCTATAAAACCCTAAGAAACGCTAAGAATCCCTATAAAACCCTTTGAAATGCTAAGAAACTATAAGTAATGCTAAGAACCCTAAAAAGCACTAAGAAACCCCAGGAAACGCTAAAAATGCTATGTATCGCTAATAAACCCAATGAAACCTTAAGAAATGCTAATAAACCCTAATAAATCGTAGGAAACCCTTAGAAATGATAAGAAATGCTAGCAAACCCTAGTAAACACTAAGAAACGCTAAGAAACCTTAAAAAATGCGAAGAACCCTTAAGGAATTTTAAGAATCCCAAAGAAACGCTAAGAAAGCCTAAGAAATGCTTAGAAACCCCTGAAAATCCCTATGAAACCCTAAGAAACGCTAAAAAACACTAAAAAGTGATAAGAAACCCTACCCTAAGAAATGCTAATAAACCCTAAGAATCCCGAAGAAATTCTAAGAAGCCCTAAGAAACCCTAAGAATTGCTAAAATTCCACTAAAAAGTGCTATGAAAATCTATCAAATGCTAAGAAATGCTAAGAATCCCCTAGAAGCCTTAAGAAATCCTAAGGAGCGCTAAGTAACCCTAAAAAACCCTAAGAAACCTTAAGAAAACCTAAAAACAATAAAAACCCTTTAAAATCCCTAAGAAACCTTAAAAACTCTAAGAAACACTACAAATTGCTAAGAAACGCTAATAAACACTAAAAAATGCTAAGAAACACTAAGAAACGTTAAGAAACCCTAAGAAATGATAAGAAACCCTATAAAATGCTAAGAAACCCTAAAAAATTCTAAGAAACTATAAAAACGCTAAAAAACCCAAAAAAATATTAAGAAACTCAAGAAACGCTAAAAAATGCTAAGAATCGCTAAGAAACCCTATGAAACCCTAAGAAACACTAAGAACCCTTAAGGAACTATAAAAAACCCAAACAAACGCTAAGAAAGCCTAAGAAATGCTTAGAAATCCTAAAAAACACTATGAAACCCTAAGAAATGCTAAAAATACTAAAAAGTGTTAAGAAACCCTAAGAATCCCTAAGAAATGCTAAGAAGCCCCAAGAGGCCTAAAAAAAGCAAAGAAACCCTAAAAACTCTAAAAAAAATCTAAAAACCACTTAAAAAAACTAAGAAACTCTAAGAAATGCTAAGAAATGCTAGGAACCCTAAGAAACACTAAGAAATCCTAAGAAACCCAAAGAAAATGCTAAGAACCCTCAAGGATCCCTAAGAAACCCAAAGAAATGCTAAGAAAGCCTAAGAAACACTTAAAAACCCTATAAAACCCTATGAAAACACTAAAAAACCATAAAAACCCCTTAAAAAACCCTAAGAAACCATAAAAACTCTAAGAAATTCTAAGAAACCCTATAAAACCCAAAGAAATGCTATGAAACCCTAAGAAACCCTATAAGCCCCTAAGAAATGCCAACAAACCCTAACAAATGCTAAGAAACTATAAGAAGTGCTAAGTAATGGTAAGAATCCCTAAAAAACATTAAGAAACCCAAGAAATGCTAAACAATACTAAGAAACGCTAAGAAATGCTAGGAAACCCTAGTAAATGCTAAGAACCCTTAAGGAACCCTAAGAAATGCTAAGAAACTCTAAGAAACCCTATAAAACCCTATAAAACCCTATAAAACAAGAAATGCTAAGAAAATTATAAGAAACGCTAAGTAATACTAAGAAACCCAAAAAAACACTAAGAAACCCCGAGAAATGCAAAAAAAAAAGCTAAGAATTGCTAAGAAATCCTATAAAACCCTAAGAAACACTAAGAACCCTTAAGGACCTATAAAAAAACTCAAACAAATGCTAAGAAAGCCTAAGAAATGCTTAGAAACCCTAAAAATACTAAAAAGTGTTAAGAAACCCTACCAAAAGCTAAGAAATGCTAAAAAAACCCTATGAATCCTTAAGAAATGCTAAGAAGACCCAAGAAGCCCTAAAAATACAATTAACTCTAAAAACCCCTTAAAAAACCCTAAGAAACCCTAAAAACTCTAAGAAATGTTAAGAACCCTAAGAAAAACTAATAAATCCTAAAAAAATGGTAAGAAACACTAGGAAAACCTAGTAAATGCTAAAAACTCTAAGAAACCCTAACAAATCCTAAGAAACCAAAAGAAATGCTAAGAACTCTCAATGAACCCTAAGAAACCCAAATAAACGCTAAGAAAGCCTAAGAAACGCTTAGAAACCCTAAAAAACTCTATGTAACCCTAAGAAACGCTAAAAAAATACTAAAAGGTGCTAAGAAAACTTACCAAACGCTAAGAAATAATAAGAAACCCTAATAATCTCTAAGAAATGTTAAAAAGCCCCCAGAAGCCTCAAGAAAACCTAAGAAATGCTAAAAAATCATCAAAATACTAGAAAACCCTAAAAACCATAAGAAAACCTAAAAACCCTAAAAAAACCCAAAAAACCATAAGAAAACCTAAAAACTCTAAAAAAACCCTAAAAACCCCTTAGAAAACCCTAAAAAACCATAAAAACTCTAAGAAATGCTAAGAAACGCTTATAAATCCTAAGAAACACAAAAAATGGTAAGAAACACTAAAAAACGCTAAGAAATCCTAAGAAACACTATGAAACACTAAGAAACTCAAAGAAATCCTATAAAATGCTAAAAAATGCTAAGAAACCGTAAAAAAAAGCAAAGAAAGTATAAGAAATGCTAAGTAATGCTAATAAACCCTAAAAAACATTAATAAACCTAAGATACGCTAAAAAATGTTAAGAATCGCTAAGAAATCCTACGAAACGCTAATAAACCCTAAGAAACAGTAAGAAATGTTAGGAAACCCAAGTAAATGCTAAGAAATGTTTAAAAACCCTAAGAAATGCTCAGAAACCCTAAGAAATCCTAAGAAATGCTAACAACCCTTAAGGAACACAAAGAAACTCTAAGAAACCCTATAAAACCCTAAGAAATGCTGAGAAACCCTAAGAACTTCTAAGAAACTATAAGAAAAGCTAAGTAATACTAAAAACCCCTAAAAAACACTAAGAAATCCTAGTAAATGCTAAGAAATCCTAAGAAACACTAAGAAATGCTAAGAACCCTTAAGGAACTATAAAAAACCCAAACAAACACTAAGAAAGCCTAAGAAAGACTTAGAAACCCTAAAAAACCCAATGAAACCCTAAGAAACGCTAAAAAACTCTAAAAAGTGCTAAGAAAACCTACCAAACGCAAAGAAATGCTAAAAAGCCCTAAAAACGTAAAGAAACCCTAAAAACCCTAAGAAATGCTAAGAAACTATGAGAAACCCTAAAAACACTAAGAAACCCCAAGAAACGCTAAAAAATGCTAAGAATTGCTAAAAAACGGTAAGAAAACCTATATAACCCTAAGAAATGCTAAGAAATTATAGGAAACACTAAGTAACGCTAAGAAACCCTAAAAACACTGAGAAGCCCCAAGAAACGCTAAACAAATGCTAAGAATTACTAAGAAACTCTGTGAAACCCTAAGAAATGCTAATCCTAGGAAACCATTAGAAACGATAAGAAACGCTAGTAAACCATAGTAAACACTAAGAAATGCTAAAAAATCTAAAGAAACCCTAATAAATGCTAAGAAATCCTATGAAGCCCTAAGAAATGCTAAGAACCCTTAAAAAATATATAAAAAATCCAAACAAACACTAAAAAAACCCTTAGAAACCCTAAAAAAAACCCAATAAAACCCTAAGAAATGCTAAAAAAAATACAAAAAGTGTTTAGAAACCCTACCAAACGCTAAGTAAAGCTAAGAAAGCATAAGAAACCCTAAAAAACACTAAGAAATCCCAAGAAATGCTAAAAAAATGCTAAGAATTGTTAAGAAACCCTATGAAACCCTAAGAAACACTAAGAACCCTTAAGGAACTATAAAAAAAACCCAACGAAATGCTAAGAAAGCCTAAAAAATGCTTAGAAACCCTAAAAGACCCTATGAAAGCCTAAGAAATGCTAAAAATATTAAAAAGTGTCAAGAAACCCTACCAAACACTAAGAAATGCTAAGAAGCCCCAAGAAGCCTTTAAAATGAAAATAACCCTTAAAAACTCTAAAAAAACCAAAAAAACCACTTAAAAACCCTAAGAAACACTAAGAAATGCTAAGAAATCCTAAAAAACCTAAAGAAACGCTAAGAACCCTCAAGGATCCATAAGAAACCCAAAGAAACGCTAAGCAAGCCTAAGAAACACTTGGAAACCCTAAAACATACTAAGAAAACCCTATTAAAACCCTAAAAACACCTTAAAAACCCTATGAAAACTTTAAAACACTAAGAAATGCTAAGAAACCCTATAACACCCTAAGTAACGTTATGAAACCTTAAGAAACCCTATAAAACCATAAGAAATGCTAGAAACCCTGAGAAATGCTAAGAAATACTAAGTAACGCTAAGCAATCCTAAAAAACAATAAGAAACCCAAGAAACACTAAACATTTCTAAGAAACGCTAATAAACCCTAATAAATCCTAAGAAATGCTAGGAAACCCTAGTAAATGCTAAAGAACCCTATAAAACCCTAAGAAATGCTAAGAAACTAAAAAAAATGCTAAGTAATGCTAAGAAACCCAAAAAAACACTAAGAAACTCTAAGAAACCCGTATAAAACCCTAAGAAATGTTAGGAAACTATAAGAAATGCTAAGTAATGCAAAGAAATCTTAAAAAAACACTAAGAAACCCAAAGAAATGCTAAGAACCCTTAGGGAACCCTAATAAACCCAAAGAAATGCTAAGAAAGCATAAGAAATGCTTAGAAACCCTAAAAAAACCCTATGAAACCCTAAGAAACGCTAAAAAACACTAAAAAGTGTTAAGAAACCCTACCAAATGCTAAGAAATGCAAATAAACCCTAAGAATCCCTAAGAAAAACTAATAAACCCTAAGAATTCCTAAAAATGCTAAGAAGCCCTAAAAATGCAAAGAAACCATAAAAACTCTAAAATGTCTAAAAATCACTTAAAAACCCTAAGAAACCCTAAAAAAATGCTAAGAAATGCTAAGAAACCCTAAGAACCCTAAGAAATGCTAAGAAATCCTTAGAAACCCAAAGAAATGCTAAGTTATGCAAAGAAACCCTAAAAACACTAAAAAAAACCCCAAGAAACGCAAAAAAAATGCTAAGAATCGCTAAGAAACCCTATGAAAACCTAAGAAACGCTAATAAACCCTAAGAAACCATTAGAAACACTAAGAAATACTAGGAAACCCTAGTAAATGTTAAGAAATCCTAAGAAACACTAAGAATCGCTAAGAACCCTTAAGTAACTATAAAAAACAAAACAAATGCTAAAAAGCCTAAGAAACCTAAGAAACCTTAATATACACTAAAAAATACTAAAAATTGTTTAAACCCTACCAAATGCTAAGAAAGGCTAAGAAACCCTAAGAAGCCCTAAAAAACCCAATGAAACCCTAAAAACTAAAAAAAAACCTAAAAACTCTAAGAAACCCTAAAAAAACACTATGAAACGCTAAGAACCCTTAAGGAACCCTAAGAAACCTAAAGAAATGCTAAGAAAGCTTAAGAAACACTTAGGAACACTAAAAAAACCCTATGAAACCCTAAGAAATGCTAAAAAAATACTAAAAAGTGCTAAGAAACCCTACCAAATGCTAAGAAATGCTAAGAAAGCCTAAGAATCCCTAAGAAATACTAAGAAGCCCCAAGAAGCCTTAAGAAACCCTAAGAGACACTAACAAACCCTAAAAATCGTAAAAAACCCTAAGAAACCTTTAAAACTCTAATAAATGCTAAGAAATGCTAAAAAACCCTATGAATGATGCGAACCCCGCCAATATATTAACAACACCCTACACCAAATATGGAATAGACCCCAAGACTTTTACGATGCAATTAAAAAGAATGGAATATACCTTGTTTGGTTAAGAAACAAGGTACGAAAATAAAATATTATGGTTGCCATGTCAACCACTAACTATTCATATAGAAAATAATCCTAAAATATTTGTTGTATATTTATTTATAGATATCTAAGATAATAAATATTCTAAACTTAGTATATTATATTGAATATATTTGGAAATATATTATTTTATTCTACAATCTTGTAGAAGATTTATTATGTTAATAAATCTCCCACTTGAAATTCAAATTTGAATTATCTTCTTGAGATCTTATTGGGCTCCTATTTTGGGCTTGAGATCTTATTGGACTCTTCTTTTGGGCTTCCACTTAAGTTTCCTCAATTGCTACAATTAACCCATTCAATGCTTCTTTAAATCTTTTAGCCCTTAACTTGTGAATCACAGTGTGCCCAATTTGAATCACATTATTCTTCCCCTCTTGAAAATGATTTGTTCTCAAATCTTCAATGTCCATGTCACCTACATCAATAGACATTAAATTAGAAATATTAAACCTATTGCTAACACAATTATTTTTAGATAAATTCTGGTTATAAGTATTATTAATGATCCCGATTGTTCCCTCTAATCTCGGAAGATATTTTGATTCTTTTCTTTCTAGAATTTGACCATTTCTCATATGTAGCCTAATCCATATCCTTGGATCAAAAATAACTTTCTTGAAACCCTTGCTGATTAGATTTATATATTCTTGAGTCAATCATTTTATAACCAATGTGTTAAAACCATAATTAATATCAAATAATGAAAACCTAATCATATAATTAATATAACAATTATATATAAACTCAATATTATATAAATATTTAGTTGAAAATAAAACTTTCCTTTTCAATTTACTCAACAAAATCTTCCAAAAGTAATTCAAGAATTTATAATCATAAATAGATACAATAGTTCTATAAATATCATGTAATATAACAACTTCTCTAAATAACTCAGCAACATTTGATACATCATCAATTTTAAGAGATGTCATTTTTAAAAATTGTTTAACTATGAGAAACATAAAATATCTCCCCCTTTTATTCCTAAGTAATTTATAAATTAATTCAATGAAGAAAGCAATCCATGCTGGTACTTTAGGAACTAAAATATGAATATACAAAATATGAAAGTGTTGGCTAGACTTACCTTGTTTACATGTGATGTACTGAAAACAAAATTTCCTCATATTTCTTTTCTTATATTGACCAAAAATATATTCATGTATTATTGCAATAATTTTAACTACCCTAGATTGTCCAATAAGTCCTACAACATATAATTTCTTAATAAGTAACTCACACAAATAAAATAGAGAGGTGAATAATTTGCTTTCTTGAAAAATAAACCAGTTTTGGAAGTAAAACTTTCCAAACACATACTTTTTACAACTATCAATCACTTCACAAGAATTATGACATGCATATACTTCCTTAATATAATTAAAATAATGTAATTTAGTAACGATTAGTGTAAGCAAAACATACCTTCGCAATATTGCATCAAAAACTATATATTTCATACCTTGTCTATACCTGATCACATATGTAAAAGTTTTGATGAAAACCACCCACCTTGCATGACGCTTATTCAACCTGTGTTGCCTCTTAAGGTGACAATCAAATACATAATTCTTGCGAATCACATATTCTTTTGGTCTTAGTTGCCATATTTGTAGAGGTTGAGAAAACATAAATATCTCATTATTGTAAATAGGATAGTTGAAGGCTACTATGCTCCACTTTTCACTAAAATATATAATCAATACACCTACAATGCCTATTTTTGATACTTCACAATTAAGTTTGAATAATTTAGTAAAATTGGGCAATGCAAGCAATAAGAATCTAGTTAGTTTATCCTTAGAATATTTGAGTATATTTTCTTGCTCATCACATAATTTAAATAAAATATTCTTTTCTAAAAACATAGTGAGAGGTATATAACAACTATTAAATTTAGGAACATAATCCATATAAAAATAAGTTAATCTAAGGAAACTTCTCATCCCACTTACCAAATAAGGTGTTGGCCAATCTTGTGTTGCCTTAATTTCCTTTTTAATTATAATCCCTTTTGAACTTGTAATATATTTAGAAAATATAATATTATCATAATAAAATATACATTTATTAAAATTGGAAAATAGCATATATTTTTTGAAAACATTTAAGGCAATTTTTAAATATTTTTCATATTCATATAAGTACATGTTATATATTATTATATCAACAAAATATACGTCAACCAACTTTTCAATAAAAGTATGTAAGAAATAATTATATAATCTCATAGAAATATTAGTTGTATTAGTCAAACAAAAAATCATAATTAACCATTCATATAAACCAAGTTTTGTCTTTAATGCATTTTTCAATTTATATTTATCTTTAATTCAAATTTTATTATATTCACTTTTAAGCTTTATTTTTGAAATCAAATAAGATCTATGCAAATCATCTACCATATTATCTAAATGAGGACTAGAGTATTGAAAATATACATGGGTATTGTCAATAACTCGACAATCAATGTATGCCTGCCAAGTCTTACCTTTTTTGGATAGTTGCACAACTGGTGGAATAATTCTCTTTGGTATGATTCCTCTTTTCTATCAACTTTATGACTTAGTGCTGAGTTTGATGTTTGATCCTTCAACTTGAGGGAAAAACAAGAGATATCTTCTTTGGAACATGCCTGAATTCCTGTGAAAAAGATATAATATTGCTCAGTAAATATCCGACAATGGGGTTAGTATTCAAAAATATATCTTTGTACATAAGTACTATAAGGACATGTAAATTTATATTAATCTTACTTTTTCTTGTAATAAAATTATTTTTACTCTCTTTCTTTTTAATTATGATTTTTTTTCTTTTCTTTTTCAATTTTGTCTTTTATCTCTTTATTTTCAATTCTAACTTTTCTTTCTTCATTTTTAGCTTTGCCTTTTATCTCTTCCTCTTCAATTCCAATTTTTGTTTCTTCTTTTACCAAACCTGATTTGATCATAGTAATTTCCATTTTTTTGAAGAATTTATCAATGCGCTTACTAAATGATTCCCAATAGTAGTTGCTAGGAACAAATCGTTGGCGCATAATTACTTTCAGCTCGCTCCACGACTCTACAGGGCATTCATGGTTGCATCTTCTGTCTTTCACCAATTGTTCCCACCATGTAATTGCATAATCTGAAAATGCAAATGATGCAACTCATACCTTTTTCGCTTCATAGTAATCGCGATATTCAAAGAACTTATCCATCTTCTTTTCCCATTGAATATATTCTTCTCGATCATCCTTTCCTTAGAATAATGGTATATTCAAATCATAAAGGTTATCAGTCGTTGGTCTTCTTCTTGTTGTATATTGCTCTTGATCCCTTCGTTTCTCCAAACAATCTAATCGCGTGTGTAATGACTCAACTGCAAACTTCACCATACATCTTGTTTTACTCATCATATTTTGAACGGGCTAAGGGGAACTATCTTCTTTTTGTGTTTCTTTGTTGTTGGGACTTGTAATCCTATCAATTATTAGAAATAAAAGAACCTCGCAACTCTCACTCATATATTTCTCTCAAACACTCTTGTTTACACTCAAATGACTTTTTCTTAAAGATGTTAAATACTCTTGCATTTTTTTCACTCATATGCCTTCTTTCAATTTTAATTAAACTCAAGAATAAATCGTTTTCATGAAGCAGTTCAACTTGAGGAACAATCAAGACAAATCAAGAAAGTTTCAAAAAGCAATTCTAAAAAAGGATTAAAGTGTGAGATATGAAGATAATCAAAGTGATATAGAAAAAAAAAGGTATGTAAATAAGATACTGAGTAGAATAAAGATACTCAAAGAATATAGAAAAAAAAAGTATAGACTTTTGTGCTTCTTCTTTTTTTAATACCTTTTTTTTACTATTTTTTTGTGTTTTTTGGCTTTTTTAAATAATATTTTTGACCTTTTTTATTTTGGCATTTTTAATTATAAAGAAAGTAGATAAAAAAAGATGAGATTTTTTTTATAGAGACTAGAATTAGAAAGATAATGAAAATATAACGAGATAGGTGAAAAAAAGATTTTTTGTGTTTTTTATACTTAATAGAAATAAGTAGAAGATAATGAAAATATAACTCGATATGAGAAAAAAAGATATTTTTTGTGATTTTTTTATATTGTATAGAAATAGGTAGAAGATAAGGAAAATAGAACGAAATTTGAAAGGATAGTATGGAACTTGTCGTGCAACCGTGTGCTATGATACCAACTGATACGAACCCCGCCAATATACTAACGACACCCTACACCAAATGTAGAATAGACCCCAAGACATTCACGATGCAGGTAAAAAGAATGGAATATACCTTGTTTGGTTAAGAAACAAGGTACGGATAGATGTAGATGCCACACCCAAATCCTATAAGAAGTTCTTATAGAAAATCCTAATGATAAGTCTGATTGCTTGAACGCCACAAGTAAAAATTTGATAAATTCAAAAGTTATCTAAAAAAAAATAAGATCTATCACTACAATACTGTAAAGCTAGCCTTTTATATGCACCTAAGAATATTAGCTATTCTCTAAATAAGAAAATAAAATATTATGGTTGACATGCCAACCACTAACTATTTATATAAAAAATATTTCTAAAATATTTGTTATATATTTATTTATAGATATCTGATATAATAAATATTCTAAACTTAGTATATTATCTTGAATATATTTAAAAATATATTATTTTATTATGCAATCTTGTAGAAGATTTATTATGTTAATAAATCTCCTACTTGAAATTCAAAAATTGAATTATCTTCTTGAGATCTTATTGGGCTCCTATTTTGGGCTTGAGATCTTATTGGACTCTTCTTTTATGCTTCCACTTAAGTTTCTTCAATTGCTCCAATCAGTACATTCGATGCTTCTTTAAATCATTTAGCCCTTAACTTGTGAATCACAGTGTACCCACTTTGAATCACATCAATCAAACACTAAGAAACCCTAAGAAACGCTAAGAAACCCTAAGAAATGCTAAAAAATTATAAGAAACACTAAGTAACTCAAAGAAACCCTAAAAAATACTAAAAAACTCTAAGAAACCCTATAAAACCCTAAGAAATGCTAAGAAACACTAAGAAACCCTAAAAATCACTAAGAAACGCTAAATAAAATACAAAGAAAGCCTAAGAAATGCAAAGAAACACTAAAAAACCCTAAGAAATATGCTAAGAAACTATTAAAAAACTAAGTAATGTTAAGAAACCCTAAAAACACTAAGAAACCTCAAGAAATGCTAAAAATATGTTAAGAATCGCTAAGGAATCCTATGAAATGCTAATAAACCCTATGAAACTATTAGAAATAGTAAGAAACACTAAAAAACCCTAGCAAACGCTAAGAAACACTAAGAAATTCAAAGAAACCCTAAGAAACGCTAAGAACCCATAAGGAACTATAAAAAAACCCAAATAAATGCTTAGAAATCCTATAAAACCCTAAGAAAGTTTGAGAACACATAAGAAATGCTAAGAAAATATAAGAAACGCTAAGTAACGCTAAAAAACTCTAGAAACACTAAGAAACGCCAAGAAACACTAAAAAATGCAAAGAATCGCTAAGAACCCTAAGAAACGCTCATAAACCCTATAAAACCAATAGAAATGGTAAGAAACACTAAGAAATCCTAGTAAATGCTTAAAATCATAAATAAACCCTAAGAAATGCTAAAAAGCCCTAAAAATGCAAAGAAACCCTAAAAATCCCTTAAGAAATCATATGAAACCCTTAGAAACGCTAATAAACCCAAAGAAACCCTAAGAAATGGTAAAAACGCTAGAAAACACTAAAAAATGCTAAAAACCCCTTAAGGAACAAAAAAATGCTAATAAACCCTATAAAACCCTAAGAAATGCTAATAAACCTTAGGAAACCATTAGAAACAGTAAGAAACACTAGGAAATCTAAGAAACTCCAAGAAATCCTAAGAAACCCTAAAAACATTAAGAGACCCAATAAACACTAAAAAAAATGCTAAGAAACGCTAATAAACCCTAAGAAACGGTAAAAATGCAAGGAAACCCTAGTAACAAATGCTAAGAAGCCCTAAGAATCCCTAAGAAATGCTAAGAAGCCCTAAAAAATGCAAATAAACCCTAAAAACCCTAAGAAATGCTAAGAAACCCCAAAAAAAATGCTAAAAATGCCAGGAATCGCTTAATGCGCATGAGACCAGGGTGGGGTCGGGATGAGGTCTCTATCCTCACACGGATACAGAGTTTTCTTTATGGGATTGAGGGTCGGATGTCAAGTACATCCACTCATTCTAAAGGTAGAAGTGGACGTGCTTCTATCTAGGTAGCCAATAAATTCGCTCTGACACCACATGTGGGTGCAATGGACGTGCTATCCTACGAATGTGTCATCCCTTTATGATGAAGGGTGTGTGTTGGTTGCTTAACACACTATTTGTGATAAATGATGAGAAATGGTCATGAAAACAAAGATTTGAGAAAATAAGAAGTTTGGCACACTCCAATTTAAAACTATTTTATTAAAACATCATTTTTTTTAAAAATACCCATTTACAGAGTTGTAGAAACTCACCCACCATTTTATCACTTTTCAGGAAATAGAGAAATGACTAAGGAAAACACCAAGCCTTACCCTGTGTCAAGTATGCTTAATTTTTTTAATCTTGCATTTTATTTGATATATGTTATTCAAGGGAATAAAGTTGAGATTGTGCATGACTCCTCTTGAATTTAGGAAGGGGGAAACCCCTCTTAAACCAAGGGAGTGGTAGGTTGTTCAAGGGGATCCGACCAAAACTGGGTCAGAACGTGGCAGGCACACAAATAGAGAAGAAAACTTCTAGCAAAATATGTTTTCACTCATCGATCACACCAACCGTGTGTGATGACATCTAAGCTTACAACCGGTAAAAGAGTTTTCCACTTCCTTCTAGGAAGTTCATCATACAACCGGGTATGATCTACTTACAACCGGTAAGTAAATTTTCTACCTAGTATCCATATCACCCCATCTAGGTGTGATGTTAAAATTCCACTTAGTAGAGGTTTTTCATTCCGATGTACTCATCATCCTAACCGGGTATGATGCGAAAATTCCCAATCATCGGATAGTGCAATGTATTTTTCTCCACTTAATAGCCTCTTTGACTCACACGAGCTTATCCTTGCTGGCGTTCCTGTTTATTCGTGTACCAACAGGATATGAACATCCTTGTTCATTAACTTTTGGCCTAATAGCCTTCATTCATCATAAATGAATAAAATGCCCAAACTCCCAATTATTTGCATTTAGATCCCCTAAAGTTCATTTTCTTTAACTTTAGGTCCCTAATGCCAATTTTCCCCCAAATCGAGTCCCGAAACTTTCAAAAATTAATCATGGGTCCTCAATTTATCCAAAATCCCAAAAAGGGTTCAAGTTTCCCAAATTCCAACTTGGTCCCTAACTTTTCAAAAATTACCAGTTTGCCCCTACTTTACAAAAATGGCAATTTGACCTCCAAAAATTCCATAAATTTACCAATTGGTCCTATAACATCTTTTCATGGGCAATTAGCCCTCAATTTTAGGAAATTGAACTTCAGTGCCTCAATTTTTTAAAATCTCAATTTCCCCAAAATTTTCCCCCAATTTCACCCTTTCAACCTAGCCGAATTTGATTTTCTCAAATTGACCGATCAATTGAGGTTAATTGTTGAAATGGAAGGTATAATTGAGTTTCTACACATCCATATGATTCAATTGAACATTGAATTGCATGAATTGATGTCAAAACGAGCTCAAACGGAGAGAGAAAGTTTCGAAAGTTTACCGTCGGGGTGCAACGGTTCGAGCTTTTGATCTGGGTAGATAGCTCTCGTCCTGAGGTCCCTCCTATGATCAAGAATCGCATCAACTCATGTTGAATTGATGGAGAATCTGGTCAATAAGAATTCATTGGTTCTCTTTCTAACACTCATCGGAAATTACAGAGGGGAGCCAAATTGGCTTACCTTTTCGCTCTAATTCGGTCGTAAGAGGGCTGAGGGGATGTTGGGAGAGCTTGGTTTGGCCTGAGGAGGGCTCAAATCAGCTGATTTTAGCTCAACAGAAATAGGGCAGCTTTAGTCCGTCGGAGCTACTTCACTATTTGATCATGTCAACACTTCTCTAGTAATCCTTGAAGCAATTAGAGACTACAGTTGGGTAGCTGACATCCCCCCGAGTCTAAAGAACTTGACCATGCCTTGTTTGGCTCAAGAAAACCCACAAGTCGGAGCTCTGGTTCGAGCTTTGTCGAAAAACTAAGTAGCTGAGAGAGAGTGAAGTCTTTAGGTGTGTAGAGGGTGAATGGAGAGTGACTCTTTATATAAGGAGCTCGGGGACTCTAAGACTATCCGTTTGGCACCACAATTACAGTCATTGATGGTTTGAAATGTCCTGAATGGAAACATTTCCTTTTCTGCTGATGTTGTTTTATTTTCTAGTGAGTGAACAGTGCTGTCATCTAAAGGATGAAGACGGCACTATTCCGAACTGGACCGGACCGGTCCTAATTGGATTCAACGCTTAAACCAGTCAGTTCATGCCCAATTCGACCGAGTTTTTCAAAATTAAAATTTTCTAAATTCATCTAAATTCATTTTCTATCCAACCACAATTCTCCAATTTAAAATTTCTAAGCCACCTAGAAAAATGAATTTAGCATCTGGTTCAATGATGGTTCTAACCGATCCAAATTGGTTCAATTTGGTTCGGATTCGATTCACTTGAACCGGTCTGATTTTCTTTCCCAAATTTTCCTAAAGTCCCTTTCCAAGGATTTTATGACTATTTGGGTCACTCAGAAGTAAATTTTCCAATGTACCCATTCTCTAGTGGTCGGAGTTTGTGAACCGGTTCAATTTTCTCACTCGGGTTGACCAATTCTTTCCCAATTTTTCCTTAACTCCGAAGGGCGGGGTTTACAACTTTCCCCTCCTTTTAAGAGTTTTATCCTCAAAACTTATTCTACTCCCTTTGTGTTGGAATGAACCTCCCTTGATATTAACTTGTTATTTATTGACATACAACTTTCTCGGTTATTTCCATTTCGTCCTGGTATAACACACTTATAAATTTCTTTTCCTTCTCATTATCCATTTCATGGAGCTTACTTAAGCTAAGCATACCTTACTTGAGGGTTTAATACTATATCCTTAAATCCACGTCCCTCTTCCTTAAAGCAAAATTTTTCCTCTTGAGGTTCTTTACTCAGGATTTTAGGATTGGGAGTTCCAATATATCCACTCCTTCCTGTGTGTAGTCACTTCCTTTGTCATTAAAACCCTTAGTTCAGGGTCTTTTTGAGCACAATCTACTCACTCCATAGTTCTCAATGTTAACTCCCTTTTATCCAATTTGACCATTCCTATGTCCTTCCTTAGTTATAGTGGCGTCCTTTTCTCAAGGATTTTCTCTACTTTTAGGCAACTCTTACTCTTTCATGATCACTTCAGAATTCTTATAACAGTTAATCTCCTTCAGTTTTAAGTATTGTTAGTTTACTTGTAATTGTTCCCTTAATTCGATTTTTCTCGCTACCTTATCTCTTACCTCAGAGACGTTCATCTTGGGAACTGCACGTTCAACTCCCTCATCATTTCTTTGAAATTTTTATTCCTTCCTTTCTTCATACCCCATTCCTATAATAGGGTATTCTTCCTTATGAATCCTTCTCTAACTAGAATTACAATCCCTTTCCTTATTATTTACACGCGACATTTTCAATTCTCGATCCCATTTCGGGTACTCTACACTATGTCTAGTCGACTTGAGCATTGATCATTCCCAGCCCTGATGTCAGTGATTCTTCACTTAAATCCCTTCTTAATTGAGGGATTAACTTTTCCAAGGGTTCTTAGATGTGTTTTTCCTCTATTTTCTCTTTTATGAGCAATCCACCTCTTTAGAAAGAGAAAGCTTCGAAAGCTTACCGTCGGAGGTGTGGCGATCCGAGCTTTAGATCTAGGCAAATAGCTCTCGTCCTGAGGTTTCTCCTAGGATCAAGAATCACATCAATTCATGTTGAATTAATGGAGAATTTGGTCAGTGAAAATTCATCGGTTCTCTCTCTAACACTCATCGAAAATTACAAAGACAAGCCAAATTGGCTTAACTTTCCACTCTAATTCGGCAGTATGAGGGCTGAGGAAGTACTGGGAGAGCTTGGTTTGGCCTTAGGAGTGCTCAAATCAGTTGATTTTTGCTCGATAGAAACAGGGTAGTTTCGGTCCATCGAAGTTGCTTCAATGTTCGATCACGCCAACACTTCTCCGGCGATCCTCAGAGCAATTGGAGACTATCATAGGGTAGCTGATTTCCCCCCAAGTCTAAAGAACCTGACCACGTCTTCTTTGGCTCAGAAAAACCCCCTAGTCAGAAATCTAGTTCAAGCTTCATCGAAAAATTGAGTAGCTAAGAGAGAGTGAAGTTTTTAGGTGTGTGGAGGATGAATGGAGAGGGGCTCCTTATATATCGAGCTCGGGGACTCTTCGTGCACGCCCCGACCTGGTTTGGTCGGATCCCCGTGATCAACCCACCACTCTCCTGGTTTATTAAAGGGTTTCCCCTTATTGTAAACCGTAAAGAGTAAGGCGTCCTTTAACCTGCACCTTTTTCCTGGAATAGCATAATCAAAAATGCATGAAATTTAAAACTTTACTTACTTGTCTTACAGGCATCTTAGTTGACAGTCTTTAAGGGTAGGATAGGGAGGAGGTGAGTACGACTACTCAGTGAATGGGTTTTTAAAGATCTACTTTAAACTTTTAAGAAAAAACATTTATATGGAGTGTGCCAGACACCTTTCTTTTCAAAAATCCCTTCATTTAAAAATTTGGGTTTTTTCATTATTTCTTAATTACTGCTGTATCATCACCCAACATACATACTTCATCATGAAGGTTACACACATTCGCAAGTCAGTATCACTACTGAACCCGCTAGTGGCTTCGGAGCGACTTTTCCTGCCAACCGGATAGAAGTACAACCGCTTCTACCCTAGGAATGAGTGAATGTACGCGACATCCGACCCACAATCCCGAAATCACTTCTTCGTGTCCATATGAGGACAGAGACCTCATCCCATCCCCATCCGAGTCTCATGCGCTTGGTGTTACTCCAAATTTCGCACAGACACCTGGAACGACGATCTGCCCTTATACTCACCGGGTCGTCCAGGGCCCTTAGGACACATCACTACCCCTCATGGGCGTCTTGATGATCCCGTACTCATAGTGCAAGCACAAACAATGTTTTCTTATCAAGCCATGTAATATGTGGTGCCACTGGTCCAATGGCCCCGACTCTCAACTCAACCCGCAGTTGTTTGTCTTGACTGGTCCGTCGACCTGTCATGTCGCACTACTGCTAGTTGATTGAGCATGTCGGTCCTATCTTGGTACCATGGCCAAAAAATTCACTTTATTAAGTTTTATGGCACATATATCATGTTCATTTACGAGCTCCTGCTCGTGCCAAATGGCCTTAGGCCCACTGTACGAGATTTTAAAAAAATTTGGGCATTCTAGCCCTCAAGTTCCAAAATCGAGGCCCCCGGCCTATAAGAGCTATTCGAGCTCCCGTCAAGAAGGTCTCTCAAATAGTTTAAGCATTGGCACACAGTCAGGGGAGAACACTTCCGACAAAATAGGTTTTTACTATCTATTATACTGACTGGCATAAGGACATCTCCGTTCATAACCGATGAACGGGTTTTCAACTTCCTTTGAGGAAGTCTCATCATACCAACCGGGTATGATCTACTTACAACCAATAAGTAGTTTTTCCGCATAATTTTCACATCACTTTCTCTAAGTGGTGATGATTAAAATACCACTAAACAGTGGGTTTTTATACCAAGTTACTTATCACCCCCTACTGGGTATGATATAAAATTTCCACCCACAACCGGTAAGCGGTTTTTATCTAGAATTTGTGCTCATCATCCCAACAAGGTATGATGTTAGCAAACCCACTCACAACCGGTAAGTGGTCTTGAAATTATAAGGTGTGCTCATCATCCCAACCAGGTATGATGTTAGTAAACCCACTCACAATCGGTAAGTGGTTTTAAAATTATAAGATGTGCTTATCATCCCAACTGGGTATAATGTTAGTAAACCCACTCACCTGTTAATGCCATGAATTTCACTAGACTGGTTCTTTGTATTCACGTGAGCTTGTCCTTGCTGGCGTTCCCGGTATTTCACGTTCCTACACGATATGAACAACCTTGTTCATTATTACTCGGCATAACAGCCTTCATTCATTTCCAATGAATGAGAAAACCCAAACTTTTAGTTATTTGCAATTAGGTCCCTAAAGTTATTTCTCTTTAACTTTAAGTCCCTAATGTCGGTTTTTCCTCAAATTGAGTCCCATAACTTTTAAAATTTATCCTGGGATCTCAATTTATTCAATTTCACCAAAAAGGGGTTTAATTTCCCAAATTTCCAATTTGGTCCCCCAATTTTTCCATAATTACCATTTTGCCCTTCTTTTACAAAAATGGTAAGTTTTGAACCAAAAATTCAAAAATTCCTCAATTGGTCCTCTAACATTATTTTCATGCCCAATTGACCATCAATTTCATAAAATTGTATTTTGGCCCTTTGAATTTCAAAAATCCCCAAATTTTCCCCCAATTTCAACTCTTCAACATTACCGAATTTGATTTCGTCAAATTGATCGATCAAACACTTCTAATTATTGAAATTGGAGTTGAAATTGAGTTCTTGCATGTTCATACAATTCTAAGAAATGTGAATCGCAAGTTTTAACGTCTGGACGAGCTCAAACGAAGCTTCGCCGGAAAATGAACTATAGAGAGAGAAAGCTTCGATTACTCACCGGTGAAGGCACGGCGGTCCGAGCTTTCGATCTGGGCAGATAGCTCTCGTCCTGAGGTTCATCCTAGAATCAAGAATCACATCAATTGATGCGGAATTGGCTTACCTTTCGGTCCTAATTCAACCGTGGAAAGGCTGAGGAAGTGTTGGGAGGGCTTGGTTTGGCCTGATGAGGGCTTGAAATGGCCAATTTCAGCTTGGCTGAAATAGGGCAGCTTCGGTCCGCCGGAGCTGCTTCACTATTCCACCATGCGAGCGCTTCTATAATGATTCTCGGATTGACTGGAGTTTGCTGTCAGATAGCTATCTTCTCCCCGGTTCTAAAGAGCCTGACCTCTCCTTTCGAGGTTAAGAAAAATGTTGAATTCGAAGCTCTGGTATAAGCTTCACCGGGAAATGGAGCAATAAAGAGAGAAAGAGAGAGAAGTGTTCGGATGTGAGGAGAATGAATGGGGATAACCTCTTTATATAGATGTAAAATCCGTGTATTAAATGGGAGAGATTTATTACTAGTATTAATATTGCCATAAATTATTAGTATTAATTCCAATAATTTAATTTTGTTATTAATTCTAATAATTTAATTTTGTTATTAATTCTAATAATTTAATTTCTGTATTAAATTATTTTTATTGATTCCAATAATTAAATTTAGGTATTAATTACAATAATTAAATATATATTAATTTATGGTTATTTATGATAAGGCATAAATTCATACTTCCTAGGAGGTCACCCATCCTCAAACTACTCTCGAGTAAGCACACTTAACTTTAAAGTTCTTATGGAATCTTGTTCACCTGAACCAATTTAGTTTTTTTTTCTTTTATTTTGTCTTAAGTTTCTTTTCCAAGGTTTAATGAACTCTTTGGATCACCCGAGAGTTGTAAATTCCCAAATTGCCCATTCAGAAATGATCGGGTTTGTGAACTGGTTCTAAATCCTCACTTGGTTTGATCGGTTCTTTTCCCTATTTTCCTTAGCTCAAAAGGGCGGGTTTTACACCTCAGTCGTCCGTTTGGCACCTTAATGACAGTCATTGATGGCTAGAAACATCTTGAATGGAAACGTTTCCTTTCCGCTGGCACTGTTCAGTTTTTCAATGAGTGAATAGTGCTGTCATCTGAAGGAAGAAGATGACACTGTTTTGAACCGGGTTTAATGCTTATACCGGTCAGTTCAGGCCCGATTCGACCGATTTTTTCAAAATAAAAAATTTTTAAGTTCATCTAAATTCATTTTCTATCTAGTGGTGGCTCAATTCTCCAATTTGAATTTTCTAAGCCACCTACAAAATGAATTTAGCGTCCGGTTCAATGATGATTCAAATCGGTCCAAACTGGTTCAATTCGATTTGGATCCAGTTCACCTCAACCAGTCTGGTTTTCTTTCCCAAATTGTCCTAAAGTCCCTTTCCAAGGTTTTTATGACTCTTAGGGACACTCAGGAGTTGTAAATTTCCCAATTTGCATGTTCTCGGGTGGTCGGGGTTTGTGAACCGATTCAATTTTCTCACTCGGGTTGACCGGTTCTTTCCCAGATTTTCCTTAACTCCAAAGGGCGGGTTTACATGTAGGTTGCAAGAATCTCTCATTGTATTTCATGTCCTCATATGCCTCAACAAAATGGTTATGTTGAACGTAAGCATCACCACATAGTCAATATGGGCCTTACTCTCTTAAGTCATTCTCAAGCTCTTGTTAAATATTGAAATTTTGCCTTTAAGACAGATGTATACCTCATCAACCGTCTTCCTACTTCGTCTCTTGGGTTTCGTTCGCCTATTCAGGTCCTCACCCATACTCTTCCTCATTATATGTCATGCCCCAACCCAGTTTGGTTGGATCCCCATGAGCAACCCGCCACTCTTCCGAGTTTACTAAGGGTTTTCCCCTCTTTTAAATCTGGGAGGAGTAAGGCGTCCTTTAAACCTGTACCTTTCCTAGAATAGATAAATTAAAACTGTATAAAAATTTTAACTTACATACCTGTATTGTAGGTGTGAATAACATGAGGTCTTTTGGTAGGTTTCCCTTGGTTACTTGAAAAGGGATATAAGGGAGGGGGTGAGTTCAATGACTCAGTGAATGTGTGTTTAAAGTTTGACTTTTAGGGGAAAATATTTAAATTGGATGTTGCCATGCTCCTTATTTTAAAATTTCTCATTTTCAAAATCTCAGTTTCATCGTCATTACTCACTCCTTAACCATAACTAGTGTGTTTATCAACTAACACATGCCATTCATCATGAAGGGAACACACATGATTAAAACTCTATTTCTGTATGAGGACACAGACCATATCTCAGTCTCGTGCACATGAAACTCAAACACATGAGCTTCAGGAAGTCCCAAACACTGCAATTTCGCGGAGTCCAAACACAAAAACTCCTTGGAGTACAAACATAGAACTTTGTGGAGTACAAACACATAACTCCGTGGAGTACAAACACAGAACTCCATGACTAACTAGTATGACAAGAAACACAAACCTAGTAGCTTCTCTTTTTCCCTTATCGCCACTATGTCATCCAGTAGCCCTTAGGACTCATCACTACCCCTCTTGGGCATCTTAATGGTCCTAAACCTCAAGTGCATGCACAAACAAAGTTTTCCTCAAAAGCCATTTAATATTTGGTGCCACTGGTCCAACGACCCCAACCCTCAACTCGACCTACAACTGTTAGTCTCGGCTGGAACGTTGACCTGTCATGTCGCACTACTGCTAGTCTATCGAGTATGTCGGTCATGTCTCGGTACCAAGTCCAAACAATTCATTTACTTAAGTTTTCATGGCATAGAATCATATTTATTTATGAGCTCCTATTCGTCCCAACTGACCTAGGGTCTACTGCTTGAGATTTTCAAAATCTAGCATATTAATCCCCACGTTCCAAAATCGAGGCCTCCAGCCTAACAAAGCTAATCGAGCTCTAATCAAGAAGGTCTCCCAAAATGTTTAAGCAGTGGCACACAGTTAAAGGATAGCAATTCCGACAAAATATACTTTTCAATTGTCCATCATACAAACCGAGTATGAGAACATCTACGCTCATAACCGATGAACTAGTTTTCCACTTCTTTCGAGTAAGTTTCATCATACCAACCAGGTATGATCTTTTTCTGCTTGATTTCCACATCACTCCTTTTAGGTGTGATGATTTTAATACCACTTAGCAGTGGTTTTCATTTTTGAGGTGGTTATCATCCCAACCGTATATGATATAAAAATCCCACTCACCCGTTAATGGAGTGAATTCCTCTCGATCGGTTATTTGTATTCACCCGAGCTTGTCCTTGCTGGCGTTCCCGGTACTTCGTGTTCCTACACGATATGAACATCCTTGTTCATTATCCAATGGCCTAATAGCCTTCATTAATTCCAAATGAATGAGAAAACCAAACTTTTCATTTATTTGTAATTAGGTCCCTAAAGTTATTTTTCTTTAACTTTAAGTCCCTAATGTCATTTTTTCCTCAATTTGAGTCCTAAAACTTTTAAAATTCACCTTAAAACCTCAATTTATTCAATTTCACAAAAAGGGGTTCAATTTCCCAAATTTCCAAATTGGTCCCCTAACTTTTCCAAAATTACCATTTTGCCCACACTTTACAAAAATGGTAAGTTTTGCCCCAAAAATTCCAAAATTTTTCAATTGGTCCTCCAACATCTTTATTATGCCCAATTGGTCCTCAATTTAATGAAATTGCACTTTAGTCCCTCGAATTTTCAAAATTCCTAAATTTCCCCAATTTTTCCCCAATTTCAACCTTCTAACTCTATCAAATTTGATTTCATCAAATTGACCAATCAAATGAGTTGAATTGTTGAAATTGAAGTTATATTGGAGTTCCTACACCTTCATACGATTCAATTGCACTTTTAATCGCACGATTTGGTGTTGGAATGAGCTCAAACAAAGTTTCGCCGAAAAACTAGACTTAGAGAGAGAAAGCTTCGAAAGCTTCTTGTCAACGGTGCGGCGGTCCGAGCTTTTGATCTGGACATATAGCTCTTGTCCTAAGGTTCCTCTTAGGATCAAGAATTGCATCAATTGATGCCGAATTGGGTGAGAATTTTATCATCAAAGTTCTGTCAGTTCTCTCTCTAGCACCAATCGGAAATTGCAGAGAGAAGCCAAATTGGCTTACCTTTAAGCTCTAATTCAACTGTAGGAGGACTGTGGAGGTGTTGGGAGAGCTTGGTTTTGCCTAAGAAGTGCTTGAATTGATCGATTTTAGCTTAGCCGAAATAGGGCAGCTTCGGTCAGTCGGAGCGGCTTCACTATTCGATCATGTTGGTGTCTCTCTGGCAACCTCGGAGCAAATGGAGACTACCATCGAGGACTTCTCTCGGGTTCTAAAGAACCTGACCTTGCCTTGTTTGGATCAGAAAAGTGCCCAAGTCGGAGCTCTTGTTCAAGTTTTATCGGAAAATGGAGCAGTTGAGAGAGAATGGAGCTTTTAGTTGTGGAGAGCATGGATGAGGAGGGGCTCTTTATATAGGAAGCTTGGGGACTTCTTGGTCATCCGATTGGCGCCTTAATGGTGGTCATTCACTCATTCGTCGGTGCTGCGTGATTTTTCGGCGAGTGAACGGTGTTGTCATCTGAAGGAAGAAAATGACACTATTTCGAACCAGACCGGACCGGTCCGAACTGGTTTCAAAGCTTAAACCGGCCAGTTCACCCCTAATTCGACCGAATTTTTAAAATCTAAAAATTTCTAAATTCATTTTTTATCCAATGGTGGCTTCAAATCTCAAATTTGAATTTTTTAAGCCACCTAGAAAAATGAATTTAGCATTTGGTTAAATAATGGTTCAAACTTATCTAAACCGGTGCAATCTAGTTCGGATCTGGTTCACCTGAACTGGTTTGGTTTTCATCTCCAATTCATCCTAAAGTTCTTTTTCATAACTTTTATTACTATCAACCCCTCCTTGTTTGTGGCGCAGGAACCTCACACCTTTGCTCAAGCTCGTCATAACCCTCTTTGGATGGACGCCATGAAAGTTGGACTCTCTACGCTTCTTCACAATCATATGTGGGATTTGGTTCCTGCCCCTCTTGATCATCCTGTTATTGGCTGCGAGTGGGTTTATAATATTAAGGAAAATCCTGATGGTACTTCGACATAAGGCTCAACTCATTGCCAAAGCTTTCTCCCAACAAGCGGGTCTGGATTATGATGCCACCTTTAGCCCAGTCATCAAGCATGTCACCGTTCGGGTCATCCTCTCCATTGTGGTCTCCTCCAATTGGCCTATCCATCAATTAGACATAAATAATGCTTTCCTGCATGGTCACCTTACTGAGAAAGTCTACATGTTTCAACCACCCGGGTTCTCTGACCCTATTTATCCTCATCATGTGTGTCAACTACGGCGGTCACTATATTGACTCAAACAGGCTCCCTGTGCTTGGTTCCTCCACCTCAGCTCCTTTCCTCAAACTCTAGGTTTTTGTGGCTCCATTACTGATAGCTCACACTTCATTTATTGAACTTCTCGTTTTGTTATATTTCTACTTGTCTATGTTTATGTTCTTCTCATCATGGGCTCGCCCACTACTCCTGTCGAGTCCATTATTTGTGCTCTTCTTGCTGAATTTTCTATCAAGGATTTGGGTTTGCTGCATTGCTTCCTCGGCATTGAAGTAAAGCACTCCTCTCAAGGTATCCAACTTACCCAAACCAAATATATTCATGATCTTCTCTCTAAAGATACCATGACTACCTATGGGTCTGTCTCAACTCCCATTAGATCTAGCCTTCATTTATCTACTCTTACGGGCACTTCACTCTCTGATCCAACCCAATATCATCATATTGTGGGTTCTCTTCAATATCTCACTCTTACGCGGCCTGATATCACTTATGTTGTACACCAAGCATGTCGGTTTATGCACCAACCCACTGATGCTCATTGGACTACTGTCAAGCGTATCCTTCACTATCTCCAAGGTACTACCCACATTGGCTTAACTTTTTGGCATCACTCACCTCATGATTTGCATTGTTTTTCTAATGTCGATTGGGTCGGCAACCCTAATGATTGTCGCTCTATTAGTGGATTTTCCATTTTTCTAGGTCGTAATCTAATCTCATGGAGCTCCCATAAGCAACGCATTGTTGCTCGCTCTAGCACTAAGGCTGAATATAAAAGCATTGGCAATGTTGCTACAGAGATTACCTAGCACCACTCCCTACTTCACGAACTTCATCTATCTCTCTCTGGCCCTCCTATATTGTGGTGTGACAATCTCTCAGCCATTTATCTCACAGATAACCCTATTTTTCACGCCCGCACCAAACATATTGAAATTGATTATCACTTTGTTCGTGAACAAGTTTGCAATGGGCATCTTCATGTTCATTTTATTGGTACCGATTCTCAATTGGCTGACATTCTGACCAAAGGCTTGTCTATTTCTCGCTCCTGCTTTCTACAGTCCAAGCTCAATCTTCAAGATCTCCCCTTGAGTTTGCGAGGGAGTAAAAGCCAACTCAGCATATCTGCAGCTACAACCACCACACCACCTGCAATGACAACAGTACCTCCAAGCCAACTCAGCATATTTGTAGGAATTTGTTATCAGCAGTGATTACCTCCATTTATTACATAATAAAAGCCAACTCAGCATATCTATAGAAATTTATTATCAGCAATGATCATCTCCATTTATTACATATTTTTTCTCAATTTGTATGTACAAGCAAGCTGTATAAATCACCATACAAGTGAAGAATGAATACACACAGAAATTACCCACTTCCTCTTCCTTGCTTTTTCCCCTGATCTCTGGTGTCGAAGTGTTCCATTACGTTTGTCACAGTCTTGCTTCTTATTCTTCCATTACTGGAGTACTTTTTTTGTTATCTCTTGAGCACCCGGAGTTGTTCCTCACTAGGGTCCTATGGGGCAGTCGGGTCTTTTCTCAGTTTATCCTTGACTTGTCTTTCATTTTCTCGTGTTCCCATCTCTGGGCCTTTCCTTTTCATGATCGGCTTTCATCATAATGCCACTTCTAGCCTGTTTCCTTCCTTGACATCCTCTTGGGGTCACCTTCCTCATTCTTGGTATGGCTTCCTTTGGGTTATCAAGCCTTTCTTAGGGCCCTTGCTGGCTCACTTATGGTGCCTTATCCTAACCCATTTTGTATGTTTTCCCACCTTGCCCTTTGAGGTTTACTATGGACTACCCCCATTAGGTTCAGTCTTCCTTTATCCTTTGAGGTTCTCCTCAGGGTCTCTTGTCATCCTAGTCTTGTTGTGTGGGGTATAGATGTCGGATGAGGACATCTAGTCTACCCCAAAGTTGGCTTCAGGTCTTGCCTATTCTTGGTATTTCGGGTTTCCTTTGTATTCCCCTTTAGTAGTTTTAGGGTTTCGAGGGTCGGTCAAGAAATTTGGGTTCTTCTCTTGAAAATACTTTAAATCTTTTATTTATTGGACTAGAAAACCCCGGTTAGGGTTTATTACAATCACAAATCTTTATCTTTGGCCCTCCGACAGAACGATATGTCGGCTTGGCTTCGGCCCATACGTACTGGCCCAACAGGTTCGACGACCTAGGTCGATCCTGCAGTCCTTGGGCTCCATCACTACCTCATGTCAAGTGTCCTAATGGCCTGAACATCACAGTGCATGTATAATCAACGATCTTTTAATTATAGCCTTTACCTTTGGCCCTCCAGCACAACGGTATGTCAGCTTGGCTTCGGCCCACGCGTACTGGTCTAACAGGTTCGACGATCAGACTTCAACAGAGTAGCAGTTTGGCCCAACAAGCTCGACAACTCAAACATGGCTCGGCAGGTGTCACACACAATTTCTCATTATTTGGATCTTTTAGCATCAATCCTCATATACAAGTTCAGCCTTGGGCTCGCTAGCATATTGAGCCTAAGCCCTAGAATTAGCTCCCAAACATTTTAAGCAGAGTCACCCAATCAGGGGAGACTAATTCCAACAAAATCATTTTCAAAGGATCCATCCTTCCAACCGAAATTGACATTATAGCGATTCCCACTCACCCAGTGATTTCGGCAGGGTCGTGCCGGCATAGTCTCTCTCCTTGGTGTGCTTCCGGGAGCCAGCGCTCGAGTAGTCCATTCCTGCATGGTACAAGTTTCAGTATCAGGACACGTTGACTAAAGAGTCATACATTCTCTTGTATTTGCACCTAGGGCCTCTTATCTTGCCTTAATAGCCCCTAGGTCCCTCATGTCCCTTTAATCTCTATTAAGCCCTTGGGGTTTCTAATCATTCTTCTTGGGTCCTTAACTCTTTTAATTTCACCGATTGGCCCTTAATTTACCAAAATTTCACTTTAGTCCTTAATTTTCAAAAAAATTACAATTTAGTCCCCAACTTTTCAAATTTTCCAATTTTCCCTCTATTTTGCCCAAATTGCCCAATTGGCCCTCAATTGGGGTGAATTTCATGAAAACACATTCAATTTCAAAAATTTGTCGTTCAGTCCTTCAATTTTTCAAAAAATGCACAAAAGTCCCCAAAATCCTCAAATTGAACTTCATCTTCTTCCCTAATTCAAGCATATGAACTTTCAGATCTTACCTCGTCCAATTGGCGGCATGTAAGTCCTTAATTTCTTCGATTCTTGCCTCAATTCATCTCCTTCAGCTCCCCTCGATCAACTGACACTTTGAATTTCCAAATTTGGTTGAGCTTTAAGCCTCGTCAGAGCTTTGCTGGGAAATTTAAAGTAGAGAGAGAAAGCTTGCATATCGTAACGACGGAGGGGCAGTGGCCGAAGCTTGAGGTAGGGTCAGCTAGTTCTAGTCAAGGGGAACCTACCAGGACTGAATTTCGTTGCAATTCACCACTGTCCTACGGGAATTTAAAAGAGACGTTTCAGGGGGTGCAGCTCTGAAACTTAGAAATTCTGACGAGAAAAGGTGAAATTGAGCTTATCGGGGTCTATACGGGGTTGTAGAGGGTCTTAGGCAATCAGAGATAGCCAATGCGGGCGGCGGAAGGGCTCAGAGGGTCAGGGTTGGGTCGGTCAAGAGCTCGTTGCTTCGAGCTCTGGAGCAACTTCACTGTGCGATCCCTTTTACACTTCTCTGGGCATCCTCTAGTCATTATGAGAGTGTCTAGAGATAGAGCACTCTTTCCGAGTTCCAACGCCACCCTTTGGAGCTCTAGTTTACTACGCGCTGGAAAATGCACTTTTCTTCTTCTTCGCTAGATTGTGAGATGCTGAGGACGAATGCAGGGGTGCTCTTTATATAGGGAGCTTGGCAATTGTTCAGTCTACCCGTCGGCGTAAGACTCGACCTCCGACTCAATTGTCAGCGACCTCACCGGAGAGTTTTTCGAGTCGTTAGAGACTCTAGCTTTTTCGACCTCTCTCTCTCCTCTGTTCTCTCTGTCAGTGTCTAAAGGTTGAAGATGATGACATGGTAGTCATGCCACGTGCGGCCGAACCGAACCCTCCCTTAGCCCCCACAGCCATCACACGAACTTCTTAGAGGGAAAAAGTAAGCCAATCAAATCTTCTTCGTTGTAGTTCGGATCTAGAGAGAAAATGTTGAATTTTATTAACCAAATCCCCATTGATCCTAACAATAATTGTAACAATTATTGATCCCAGAAGGACTATGAGGACGAGAGCTTTCTTCCCAAATCGAAAGTTCAGACCGCCACACCTCCGACGGTGAGTTCTCGAAGCTCTCTCTCTACACTTAGTTTTTCGACAAAGCTCTGTTTAAGCTCGTTTCAGACCTAAAAACAAAGATTTAAAGCTTGGTTTGATCGTAGGGAGGTGAGGAAATCAATTAGCACTAAGATAGGGGACAATTGACATGAATTGAATGGCCAATTTGATGTGATCAAATTCGGGTCAATGAAAAGGGTGAAATTGGGTAAATTTTTGGAAAAAATTGGGGATTTCAAAAAATTGAAGCACCTTAGTGCAATTTCCAAAATTGAGGGCCAATTGGAAAAGAGGAAAGCATTGGAGGACCAATTGGTCATTTTTAAAAGAATTGGGACCAATCTATAATTATTGAAAAATTGAGGGGCCTATTGGAAATTAGGAAAATATTAAGTCCCGATTTCAATTCTAAAGAAATTAAGGACCCAAGGAGGATATTGGAAATCCTAGGGGCTTAATGGAAGAAAAGTTAGCATTTGGGGACCTAAAGTCAAAGAGTATGAACTTTAGGGACCTAAGTGTAATAATACAAAAATTAAGGCCTAGTTGCCAATGTGTGAGAACAAGAAGGATTTCGTGCCAAAATGTCCCTCATAATAATACTCAAACTGTATAGGGACAAATTTGGACAAGAACGGGAGCAAGGGAGCACTACCTAGACTTGGAAAGGTGACTTAAGACGAACACGTAACAGTCATGGGGTGAGTGGGACATTTTAAATGTTATACCCAATTGGGGTGATGAGCACACTTTTATTAAATTAAAAATCTACTTACCGGTTGTGAGTGGGGTTATTTAAGGTCATACCCGGTTGGTATGATAAACTCCTTTACTAAAAGGAAAAACCACAAAGAGTGAGAATTTCTCTCATCATACCCAATTGGTATGATTAGTGGATTTTGAGCTTAAAAACCTCTTTTTCAGAAATGATCTCCCCTGACTATGTGCAAATGCTTAAAACATTTGGGAGACTTTTTTGACAAGAGCTAAGACAGCTCCAATAGGTCAGAGCCCTCATTTTTGAAATTATAGGGCTTAAGGCCTAGTTTTGAAAAACTCGTGAAATGGGCCCAAAGGCTAGAAGGCATGAGCTGGAGCCTATAAACAAACATGAGTGAAAGAGCCATGAAAACTTTCATTAAAATTGGAAATTTTGTATGACTTGCCACAATACCAAGTCAGGACTGACAAGGCTCAATGGGCTTGTGGCAGTACACCAAGACTATGTCGACGGACTGGTCAGTAAAACAACTACAGGCCAAGTCGAGTGTTGGGGCCGTTGGCACCAAAGATAATGGCTAATATGCTAAGACTATTGTTTGTGCATGCACTCTGATTCAGGACCATCGAGATGCACGAGGGGTAGTGTCACGCCTCGACCCAGTTTGGTCGCATCCCCATGATCAACCCGCCACTCTACCGGTTTATTAAAGGGTTTCCCTTATTATAAACCGTAAAGAGTAAGGCATCCTTTAAACCTACACCATTTTCCTGGAATAACATAATCAAAACTGCATAACATTTTAAATTTATCATACCTATCTCATAGGCTTCTTAGTTGAAGGTCTTTAAAGGTAGGCTTTATGGGATTTCCTGAAAGGGATATAAGGAAGGGGGTGAGTACGACTACTCAGTGAATGGATTTTCAAAAGTTTGGACTTTTAAGAAAACATTTATTATTGGAGTGTGCCAGACTCACCATTTCCTTATTTAATCACAGTGTGTCATCACCCAACACACATCCTTTATCATGAAGTTTAAACACACATTCGCAGGTCAGTACATCCATTGAACCCACTTGTGGCTTCAGAGCGACTTTACCGGCCACCCAGATAGAAGTACGTCCACTTCTTCCCTAAGAATGAGTGGATGTTCACGACATCCGACCCTCATTCCCAGAATAAATTCTTCATGTCCTTTATGAGGACAGAGACCTCATCCCATCCCTACCCCGATCTCATGCGCTTGGTACTACTCCAAATTTCGCACAGACACCTGGAACGACAAACTGCCCTTATACTCATCGGGTCATCCAGGGCCCTTAGGACGCATCACTACCCCTCATGGGTGTCTTGATGATCCCATACTCATAGTGCATGAACAACCAATATTTTCTCATTTTGCCATGTAATCTGTGGTGCCACTAGTCCAACGGCCCCGACTCTCAACTCAACCCGCAGTTGTTTGTCTTGACTGGTCCATCAACCTATCATGTCGCACTACTGCTGGTTGACTGAGCATGTCGGTCCTATCTTAGTACCATGGCCAAACAATTCACTTATTAAGTTTTATGGCACATGTATCATGTTCGTTTATGAGCTCCTGCTCATACCAACTGGCCTTGGGCCCACTATACGAGATTTTCAAAATCGGGCATTTAGCCCCCAAGTTCCAAAACCGAGGCCCTCGGTCTATTAGAGCTATTTGAGCTCCCATCAAGAAAGTCTCCCAAATTGTTTAAGCATTGGCACATAATTAGGGGAGAGCACTTCCGACAAAACATATGTTTTCTCTATCCATTATACCGCCCGAGTATAAGGATACCTCCATTCATAACCGATGAACAGGTTTTCAACTTCCTTCGACAAAGTCTCATCATACCAACTGGGTATGATCTACTCACAACCGATAAATAGTTTTTTCCGCATATTTTTCACATCACTTCCTCTAAGTTGTGATGTTTAAAAGACCACTTAATAGTGGGTTTTCATACTAAGGTACTTATCATCCCCAACCGGGTATGATATAAAATTTCCACTCACAACCGGTAAGTGGTTTTTAATTTTAAGTTGTGCTCATTATCCCAACCGAGTATGATATTAGTAAACCCACTCACTTGTTAACGTAGTAAATTCCACCAAACCGGTTCTTTGTATTCATGCGAGCTCGTCTATGCTGGAATTACTGGTACTTCGCGTTCCTAAACGATATAAACATCCTTGTTCATTATTACTCAGCATAACAGCCTTCATTCATTTCAAATGAATGAGAAAACCCAAACTTTTTAGTTATTTGCAATTAGGTCCCTAAAGTTATTTCTCTTTAACTTTAAGTCCCTAATGTTAGATTTTTTTTCAAATTGAGTCCCGAAACTTTTAAAATTTATCTTGGGACCTCTATTTATTCAATTTCACTAAAAAGGGGTTTAATTTCCCAAATTTCCAATTTGGTCCCCCAACTTTTCCAAAATTACAATTTTGCCTTCCTTTACAAAAATGGTAAGTTTTGCCCCAAAAATTCAAAAATTCCTCAATTGGTCCTCCAATATTATTTTCATGCCCAATTGACCATCAATTTCATAAAATTGCATTTTATTCCTTTGAATTTCAAAAATCCCCAATTTTTCCCCCAATTTTAACTCCTTAGCACAACTTAATTTGATTTCATCAAATTGACCGATCAAACACCTCTAATAGTTGAAATTGAAGTTAAAATTGAGTTCCTCCATCTTCTTACAATTCAATAGCACTTTGAATCGTAAGTTTTGACGCCGGAACGAGCTCAAACAAAGCTTCGCCTGAAAATGGACTATAAAGAAAGAACTTCAAAAGTTTGTCGTCGAGGGCATGGCGGTCCGAGCTTTCAATCTGGGCAGAGCTCTTGTCCTGAGGTTCATCCTAGAATTAAGAATCGCATCAATTGATATCAAATTGAGTTAGAATTTCATCATTGAAATTATGTCGGTTCTCTCTCTAGCACCGGTCGAAAATTGCAGAGGGGAGTCAAACTGGCTTACCTTTCAGTCTTAATTCAGTCGTGAGAGGGCTAAGAAAGTGTTGAGAGGACTTGGTTTGGCATGAGTAGGGCTCGAAATGGTCGATTACCACTCGGTCGAAACACGGTAGCTACAGCCCACCGGAGCTGCTCCACTGTTTCATCACGTCGGCGTTTCTCCGGCGACCCTCAAAGCAAACGGAGACTACAAGCGTGTAGCTGACTTCTCCCCGGTTCTAAAGAACTCGACCTCACCTTGTTTGGCTTAGAAAAGGCCCCATATCGGAGATCTGGTTCAAGCTTCATAGGAAAATGGAGCAGATGAGAGTGAATGTAGTTTTCAGGTGTGGAGGGGATAAATGGGGAGGGGCTCTTTATATAGGGAGCTCGAGGACCCATTGGCCGTCCGTTTGGCATTTTTATAACAGGCATTGAAGACTTGAAACATACCGAACGGAAACATTTCTTCTTCACCGGCGCTGCTTTGATTTTCCGGCAAGTGAACAGTGTTATCATCATGAGGAAGAAGATAACACTATTTCAAACCGGACTGGACCAGTCCGAACCGGGTTCAATGCTTAAACTGGCTGGTTCACCCCCCATTTGATCTAGTTTTTCAAATCTAAAAATTTCTAAATTTATCTAAATTCATTCTCTATCCAATGGTGGTCTCAAATCTCCAATTTGAATTATTTAAGCCACATAGAAAAATGAATTTAGGGTTCAGTTCAATAGTGGTTCAAACCGGTTCGAATCCGGTTCACTTGAACCGATTTGGTTTTCATCCCCAATTCCTTCACAAGTCCATTTCCATGACTTTTGTGACTCCTTAGATCACTTAGGGTCCATAAAATTCCCAGTTTACCATTTCTTTATCAATTCTGATTCATAGACCGGCTTGGTTCTTAAATCGGTTTAATCCGGTTCAGGTCTGGTTCACCCGAACCAGTCTGGTTTTTCTCTCCCACTTTGTTCTAAGGTTCCTTCCTAAGGTTTATGAATTTCTTTGGAGTATAATGGAGTTGAATTCCTTTGTTTTGCCCGATCTCTATTAGTTCCGGTTCATGAACCAACTCGGTTCATAAACCGGTTCAATCCTGTTGGACCCAGTTCATCCAAACTGGTCTAATTTTCCTCTTCCAATTCGTCCTAAGGTTCTTTTCCATAGTATTATGAACCCTTTGGATCACCTGGGAGTTGTAAATTCCTAAATTGCCCATTCACAATTGATCGGGTTTGTGAACCGGTTCGGTTTTCTCACTCGGTTTGACTGATTCCCTTCCCGATTTTCCTTAGCTTAAAAGGGTGGGGTTTACAGGTAATGATGGGTTTCAAGGGCTATTGGATGACCTGGTGGCGATAAGAGCAAATTTGTGGTACTAGTTAGTCATGAAGCTGGTCGAAGTTTCTTGCGCATGAGACTTGGGTGGGGACAAGATGAGGTCACCATCCTCATATGGACATGAAGTAATTGCGAGTTTGAGAGTCGGGTGCTTGGGGCATCACTTAGACTCAGGGTAGAAGTGGTCGGACTTCTATCAGGGTGGACAACAAAGTCGCGCTGATTCCCAAGTGGGTGCAGTCTAGGACTGCCCTACGATTGTGTGTACCCTTTATGATAAACGGTGTGTGTATGTTTGCTAAATGCCTCTCGAGCAAGGGGGTGTGCTAAAAAGAACTAAACACACATAAAAAGTGAAAAGGAAGAAATGTTTTGAAGAAAGAAATTGGTTAAATGATTTATTTTAAAAACTCACCCCCAACACCCGCTCACTGAGTTGTAGAAACTCATCTCATCGCTTTAACTCTTTTTCAGGAAAGGAGACAAACCCTTAGAGAATTTCTTGAAGTTGAATCACTAAGTCAGGTATGCTTAAAGCCACTATTAATTATTCAAGTTTTGTATAATGTTATTCCAGGAAACTAGGTCAAAAGGACGTTTGACTCTTTGCGACCTAAAAGAAGGGAAATCCTTCTTAGACCAATGGGAGTGGCAGGTTTTCAACAGGGATCCGACCAAACTAGGCCGGGGCATGACACGTCCGGTATGGGGTAGTGGTGGTTTTGAGGGCTGCTAGAAGACCTAGGGAGCATAAGGGCGGTCTATCAAGTATGTCAAGAAGCTCTAGGAGCTTCACATGCACTGACACTGAGGTCATATGGGGAAGAGGTCTCGTCCCACATTACGAACACGAAGTATGGCTTGGGCCTAAGGGTTGGACAATTAATGTCCACTTAGACTTAAGGAAGAAGTTATGAACTTCTATCATGGTGGACGGGACAGGACTTAAGGTAAAGGAGCTCTGGTCCACAAGTAGAACCGTCAGGGACGGGACTGCGAATGTGTGATCCCTTTTTATGATAAAAATGGTGTGATTGTATGCCAACCCAAGGACGGATAAATGATGGAACACCGTAAATTAATGGAAAGCCCAAACAAATCTATCTTTAAGTTTCCCCCGTTTACTGAGTTGAAAGACTTACCCCCTCCCTCTAACATTTTTCAGGAAGGAGATGGTCATCCAAGAACTTCCCTCGCCAAGCCTCGAAACTCAAGTACTATTTACGCTATCAGTTTTGTATAATGTCATTTCAGGGGACGATGGTAGACAATATGCCCGACTCTTCACAATCTATGAGAGGAATAGGGATGTCAATAGCTCGGGTCATGGTGGGTTTTAGCGGATTTGGGCCCTACCCGAGCTCGGGCCCAGCAGACCCACACTCGAGTGGATCCGAGCTCGAGTCTACTTGGTTGGGTCCAAACCTAACCTGAGACCAGCCTGGACCCGAGGCTTGGGTCCAAAAGTTGGTTCCAAACCCACTACTCGGGTCCATTTGGACCTGAGTCGAGTCTATCTTATTTTTTTAATATATATTTTTTACCAAAAATAAAAAATTCTAAATTATTATAATATATAATTTTTTTAATATTAGTTTGAGAATTTAATTTTTAAAATATTTATTAGCTTTAATTTACCTAATAAATTACTATTATAATTTTTCATTAACTTTAGCTTGCAAATAATGAAAAAATGATCTAACAATCAAATAGTAAAACTATAAATATGAGAAAATTAGGATATGAGATCGAATTAAATACTAATCTTCATTTATATACACAAAAATAAAAGGGATAATGGTGTGGGTAGTTCCCATATTAACTGTTGATTCATGTGACATTTTTTGTATAATTATTTATATATATACAATTTTATTTATATAATTTAAATTTAATTTTTTAGTTAAAAATAAATTATAAATCTCTTAAGCATGTTAAAATTTTGAATATGGGTTACACTTTTGTATCAAATAATACAGTTAATATAACAAAATATAATATGAATTTTTTCATTGTATTTCAAGTATTTATAAATTTATTATTAGGGTTTAAAAAAGGAAAAATAATCTATTAGAGTATAAGAAAGGAAAAATAAGTAATATAGTATGCTGAGAATATATTTATAAATATATTAGGGTATAATAAAAGAAAAAAAATTATTAGTATCTAATAAAAGAAAAAAAGAATATAATATGGCGAGAATATATTACGTGTTAAATAGAAAAAAATATAACAATTTTTAAATCACATTTTTATTAGAATTTTCTAATATTTTTTATCTACATTTAATGAAATATTTTTATTAAAAGAGTGAAAAAAATTCAAAGATAATGTGGGCCCACCTTCGGGTCCATTTGGACTCGAGCTTCAGACCCACTTTTCTGGACCCAAGGCTCGGATCCAGCCAGCGGAACCCAAGCCCGCAGGAACTAGCCTGTAAAACCTGCCCTTTTGAGCTAAGGAAAACAGGGAAAAGAATCGATCAAACCAAGTGAGGATTCAGAACCGGTTCACAAACCCGATCATTTTTTAACAGGGAATTTGGGAATTTACAACTTTGGGTGATCCAAAGAGTTCATTATATCTTAGAAAAGAAACTTAAGAAAAAATAAAAGACAAAAACCAAATTGGTTTAGGTGAACAAGATTCCATAAGAACTTTGAAGTTAGTGTGCTTACTTGAAAGTAGTGTGAGGATGGATGACCTCTTGGGAAGTATGAATTTTTTTGTAATCCGAAATTTCGGTAAAAAAATTTTATGCGAACATACACTTTATCATAAATAACCATAAATTAATATATATTTAATTATTATAATTAATTATAATAATTTAATACCTAAATTAAATTATTAGAATTAATACAAATAATTTAATACCAAAATTAAATTATTGGAATTAATACCGAAATTAAATTATTGGAATTAATACCGAAATTAAATTATTGGAATTAATACCAATAATTTATGGCAATATTAATAATAGTAATAAATCTCTCCCATTTAATACACGGGTTTTACACCTATATAAAGAGATCATCCTCATTCATTCTCCTCACACTCGAACACCTCTCTCTCTCTCTACTACTCCATTTCTCGGTGAAGCTTAAACCAGAGCTTCGACTTCAACATTTTTCTTAACCTCGAAAGGAGAGGTCGGGCTCTTTAGAACCAGGGAGAAGACAACTATCTGATAGCAAACTACAGTCAATCCGAGAATCGTTGGAGAAGCGTCGGCATGATGGAATAGTGAAGCAGCTCCGGCGGACCGAAGCTGCCCTATTTCGGCCAAGCTAAAATCGGCCATTTCAAGCCCTCCTCAAGCCAAACCAAGCCCTCCCAACACTTTCTCAGCCTTTCCACGGCCGAATTAGGACCGAAAGGATGAACCTTAGGACGAGAGCTATCTACCCAGATCGAAAGCTCGGACCGCCGTGCCTTCACCAGAACACAAAGTACCATGAACGCCAGCAAGGACAAGTTCGCGTGAATACCAAGAACCGGTCTAGTGGAATTCACGGCATTAACGGGTGAGTGGGTTTACTAACATCATACTCGGTTGGGATGATGAGTACAACTTAAAATTAAAAACCACTTACTGGTTGTGAGTGGGAATTTTATATCATACCCGGTTGGGGATGATAAGTACCTCGGTATAAAAATTCACTGCTTCGTGGTATTTTAATCATCACTACTTAGAGAAAGTGATGTGAAAGTTAGGCGGAAAAACTACTTACGGGTTGTAAGTAGATCATACCCGATTGGTATGATGAGACTTCCTCAAAGGAAGTTGAAAACCCGTTCATCGGTTATGAACGGAGATGTCCTTATACCGGTCGGTATGATGGACAGTAAAAACCTATTTTTGTCGGAAGTGCTCTCCCCTGACTGTGTGCCAATGCTTAAACAATTTGGGAGACCTTTTCTACGGGAGCTCGAACAGCTCTAATAGGCTAGGGGCCTCGATTTTTGAACTTGGGGGCTAAATGCCCGATTTTGAAAATCTCGTACGGTGGGCCCAAGGCCAGTTGGCACGAGCAGGAGCTCGTAAACAAACATGATATATGTGTCATAAAACTTAATAAGTGAATTGTTTGGCCATGGTACCACGATAGGACCGACATGCTCAGTAAACTAGCGGCAGTGCGACATGATAGGTCGACGGACCAGTAAAGACAAACAACTGCGGGTTGAGTTGAGAGTCGGGGCCGTTGGACCAGTGGCACCACAGATTACATGGCAATATGAGAAAACATTGTTTGTGCATGCACTATGATTATGGGATCATCAAGATGCCCATGAGGGATAGTGATGTGTCCTAAGGGCCCTGGACGACCCAGTGAGTATAAGGGCAGATCGTCGTTCCAAGTGTCTGTGCAAAATTTAGAGTAGCACCAAGCGCATGAGACCGGGGTGGGGACGGGATGAGGTCTCTTTCCTCATACGAACATGAAGAAGTGATTTCGGGATTGTGGGTCGGATGTCACGTACATCCACTCATTCCCAAGGTAGAAGTGGTCGTACTTCTATCCGGGTGGCAGGAAAAGTCGCTCCAAAGTCACTAGCGGGTTTAGTAGTGATACTAACTTGCGAATGTGTGTAACCTTCATGATGAAGGATGTGTGTTAGGTGATGACACACCGTGGTAAATAAGAAATGGTGGAAAACCCAAATTTTTAAATGAAGGGATTTTTGAAAATAAAGGAGTTTGGCACACTCCTATAAATATTTTTCTTAAAAATCAAAAACTTTTAAAAACCCATTGACTGAGTAGTCATACTCAACCCCTCCCTTATATCCTTTTTAGGAAATCCCGGAAAACCTCCTCTTAAAGACCGTCAACTAAGATGCTTGTAAGACAGGTATGTAAAGTTTTAAATTTTATACAGTTTTGATTATTCTTTTCTAGGAAAAGGTGCAGGTTAAAGGATGTCTTACTCTTTACGGTTTACAATAAGGGGAAATCCTTTAATAAACCGGGAGAGTGGCGGGTTGATCATGGGGATCCGACCAAACCAGGTCGGGGCGTAACACAGCCGCTTGGGTCTCGGGTCAGGTAGGGATTTGAGACTCGGGTCTCGGGTCCCATTGACATGCTTAGGGAGGAATGACTACTCGAGGTTAAGGAAAGTGGCGGGTTGTTCACGGTTCTGACCAAACTAGGTCGGGGCATGACATTACATGTAAGGAGTTTAAGTATAGGCAACAACCTCATGTCATGTATACTACTTTTCCGATTCCTAATGCAAATTGGATTAATATCTCCATGGATTTCATTTTAGGATTACCAAGGACTAAGAAGGGGACGGATATTATGTTTGTGGTAGTTGATAGATTTTCAAATAATTCAATGTCATAAAACTGATGATTAATCGAACGTTTCTGGTTTGTTCTTTAGAGAAGTTATGAGATTGCATGATATACCTATAACTATTGTTTATGATCATGATTCTAAATTTTTAAGTTACTTTTGGAAGACATTATGGGGTAAATTGGGAACAAAACTTTTATTTTCAACATGTTACCCACAAAGTGATGGTTAAACAAAAGTAGTAAATAGAGTATTATGTACTTTATTACGTTCTATAGTAAAAAAAGAACTTAAAATAATGAGAAGATTGGTTACCACATGGTTAATCTGTTTATAATTGTTATGTTCATTCTACAACTAAGTTTTCACCATTTAAGATTGTTTATGGCTTTAATTCATTGACCCCTCTAGATTTAACTCCACTTCATGTAGGTGAGTTAGTAAATTTTGATGGAAAGAAAAAAATAGAGTTTGTGAGACAAATGCACGAGAATACAAAGATGCACATAAAACGGTATATTAAAGTATATGAGAATCAAGCAAACAAAAGTCCCAAAAGTGTCATGAACCTGGCGATTGGGTCTGACTTCATGAGGAAAGAACAATTTCTAGAACAAAGGCGATCAAAACTTCTTTGTAGAGAAGATGGACCATTTCGAGTGTTTGAACGCATCAACAATAATACTTACAAGTTGGAGTTACATAATAAGTATGTTGTTAGTACAAGTTTCAATATTACTGATTTAATACCTTTTGATGTAGTTGATAAAGGAACTGAAGATTTGAGATAAATTATTTTCAAGAGGGGGAGAATGATGTGATTCCAACTAATAAAGAGACTGTGAATTCACAAATTTGATCAACCGAACCTTGAATGGAGCTTCATACTTTGTCAAAAAATGAGTTGAATGTTCATTTGAGATTGGAAGAATGCCCAATAACTAGGTCAAGGGTTAAAATATTTGAATAATATTTATATGGGCTGATTAAAAAGATGGCAAAAAATTCAAGTGAATGCCCAACAGAAAAGCCTAAGAGAATATCCAAATTTGAATTTTAAGAAAAGATTTATTAATATTATAAATTTTCTAGAATATTTAATTAGTTAAATTTAGATTTTCAAAACCATTAACAAATATATAGGATATTTGCATCAGATGAGCAATGATGGACTAACATGTCAATTACAAGATATTGTTTCCTTATTTTAAGTTATTTACTTGTCAAATGTGCTATAAAAGGTACATTCCACAATTTTTTTAATTCATTTATTGTTAGGTTTTATTTTTGTTTTTCTATTAAAATTTTTTTTTAAATTATCAAATTTTAACTTGTAACCTTCAAACGATCATACTTATTGACAGAGTTTTCTAAAAATTATTGTTATACTATTTTTGTGTGGTGTATACATATCTACCAGAAAGGAGAATGTTAGTTCGAGTCAATTTATTTTTTTTTAAAATTTTTATTTATTTACACATTTAATCAAAAAATTAATATTTATCCAATTTGAATTATTTGTATGGATAAATTTCCATTTGATCTCATTTTTAATATTTTAGTATTAAATTTACTTTATTTTTAGTTTGTATTAGAAAGAGCACGTCTTATTGCATCTTACTAATGACTAGTTGACTACTCGATTGAATGAAGGCCGAACTAAGCTCTTGAACATTTTAAGACAATAGCTTCGACGGGTGTCTTGTAATTAATGATAGGAATACTCTCCAACTTCCTCAATTCGAATATTTTGCAAAACAGCCTCGCTTATATTCCCGTAAACTTTCATTTTTCCTTTTGCGCCCTAAATTTTTCTTTATTCATGGAGTCCTTATATCTTTCAGCCTTATCGTGATATGGTTTGGGATCCACTTTACTCTTCTTCCATGCGGTACTTTCCTTGATCTCTTGCTCTTGATTTATTGACTCAACTCTTATAATAGAGAGTTTCTTGAAGTCAACCAACATATCATAGGGAACTAAAGCTTGTGTTGGAGCTCCATCATTGTCTTTTGGACAGTTCCACTAGTCACATCCTCACTAGTCTCTAGTGTGTGCTATTAACAAATGTTGTCATTGGGTTGGAGCTTTGTTCTTTAGGTGGAAGGCTAATAGGGGTATGTTTTTGAGCCGTAGGTTGTGGTTCCTACTATAAATCCTCACTAGTTTGGGTATGGTTGCTTGGATTACCACTAGAGAACACCCTAGTAGATTGTCATAACTGACCCGAGCTTGTTGTTCCCGGACTTGATAATCATGTTCATGTCTTAATTCCTTCTTATCTCAGCTACGGTCCATAATGAGGATGTTTTTGAGGGTCATCCATACACTATTTTAAGACAATAGCATATTTCGCATGTGGGTCATCTACTCTTAGAGTTTCTCCTACTATTTTTCCAATTTTGGAGCCATTGATGATTAACCCAAAACTAGCAGCATGGCTCAACACTTCCATCTCCATCCCACT
The DNA here is from genome assembly GCA_030064425.1 of Trapa bicornis. Taxonomy (NCBI): domain Eukaryota; kingdom Viridiplantae; phylum Streptophyta; class Magnoliopsida; order Myrtales; family Lythraceae; genus Trapa; species Trapa bicornis. Next base: position 1,863,778 of record CM057749.1, read on the forward strand.
CACATGGAACACACCATGTTATCAGCTAAGATCTATCAACTATCATTTGAACAACAAACTCAACAGTGAATGTGTTAACAGCAATCACAGCCACTTTGTAAGGCACTACATCCCTCCAAGCCCACTTTAGAACACCCGTTAACATACCCAGCTAATTTTCCTATTAGTGATCACCTTCCCTATGACAGTTTTCCCATCAATTAAATTAGGCATACAGTATCAAGTACTTTGTGATAATTGGCCTTATGCATTGGTCGTCCTAGAGGCTGCACTTTCCATTCCAGACCTTATAAACATGGTGTTCCCTGCACATAGTGGTATTATCAGCAAATACCAGGTGACAATTACCAAATATAATGGTGCCCACGGGAGAGCTACAACACATGGTAGTCTCCAAAGAAGAGGAATGCAAGTATGAATGGAATGGAATGAGGATTTCTTCTAAGCTCGCTTAAAGCGATAATCAAGGGAGAAGCCAACAACAAAATTAGATTGGGAAGAGGAACTTAGCAACTCTCACAAAACGAATAGATCAAGCGACAGGTTACCCCTTGCCCTAGGCACCAATTTGGGGATGTGTTTCAGCCAACTTCCTCTTCTGTGGCCAGGAAGAGCGTTCAGATCCAATCTGGCTCAAGAAACTCTCTCCCACCCGTCCTGTCGTGCCATGTTGTATGTTTATTTAAAAGTTATAATCTGTAATTATGAAATACTTTCTAATTTTGTAAAAAAATATAATTTCTTTATTTTATTTAATATGTAATTTTATTTTTATTAGTATCCACAAATATCAATGGACTCAAGAGACCCTTGTCCACCGAGTTTTGACAATTTTATTAGCAGCTGAATCTTCGATCAGTTTCTTCTTTCTTCTCTACTTACACCTTCATGATTACCCAAATTCTCTCATATTTCGGGTAGTGGGATCCATCTTGAATAAAATTAATCATATCTCAACATAATTTCAAATATTTGCATGCAAGGCTTACCAAAAAAAGTGAAAGGATCTTAGGGTCGATATGCAAAATTGAAATGGTAGTGACACATGTCCACTTATGGAAAAGTTACCCACCACTGAAAATAAAGTTGAACACACTTAGGGACAACAAGTTGATATTCTTGGATTCTGGGCGGATAGCTAGACGCCAAGGACCATATTAGAATATGAACGCCAAGAACACACTCTGTATATATAGAATATGGTCCTTGGCTTTAGCACTTCATATAATGGATGACCTCTCACTACATCGCGTCGTCCTTGACGTTTGCAAATCCTCAACAATTTTTATTAGTTCCCTCTTGTGAAAAGCCAGAGCCTTACTACTCCCAATTTCTTATATTCCTCGGGGATCGAAATCCCGAGTAATGACCCGCAACCCTAAAGTACTAACTGAGATCACTTTTTTATCGTTTACGGGTTATAACTACACTACACTAGCAACAGCATGGCACACAAAATGCATCACCATTGACTACATGAGCCTTGGGAGGGTGCCACTAGGGTTGTTCATGGTTTGCAAACTGAACTGAATGGTTTCCGTATATCGCTCATACGGTTTAAAAATTGAACAAAAACAACTCAACTCATGCAACCGAGAATGCAGATAGATTATATATAAAAAGAAAATGGTGAACATGACATTAGGAAAAACCCTCCCTAATGTCATACACAAATTTAGCTCCAACAAAAAGTTGTTTCTTGCACTCCAATAAGAATTTCATTTTCCATGGAACCAGCACCAGCACCAACACTCCCTTTATGCATATTTATAAATAGTTGTTTTACTGACAATTTAATATATAGGTTAAAATTAGTTTGAATTTTGAATATTTAATTGCTTGAGCTTAATCATATTATTTGTTTTGGGTAACTATTTAAAGGGTATAAATAAATACACGGTCATTTATTTGTATAATTGGCATATCATCAATTATTAAAGCAAATAATTTCTCAACTGTAAAATGAAGTGCTGTAACCTTTTAGGCCAGAAAAAAAATGTACTAAAAATTGTCACATTTATATCATGCCTTATAATGTGACTTCATGACACACTCCTCCAAATGCTGGATATTTTTCCACCCGCCATAATGCGAGAAGGTCCATACCGCAATTGTCGTATATGTTGTTTAAAATTATCATTTATATAACTTTTATTCGCTTACCGTGATAACATGCCACGTAGAGTACAGTTGTATGAGACTTTTATGCGTTCTCACTTTCAGCCTCACACGTGGCACTAAATAAATAGTAGGGAGGGGTCCGACATAATAATTATGTCAGCAGAAGTGATCCCCACGCAATCCCCACCAAAATTTGGACGGTAGTTATTTGGAGGGGTGGATGTAATGAAGGGATCGGAAGGATTTGATTTTTTTTTGCCATTTGAGCAAACTTGTAAATATATAATTAATGAAAAATTTTAAAATAAAATATACTTATTTTTATATATTATGTTACATATTTAAGATACACAATTTTTATATATTACATATATATTATATAATTATATGATATAATATAAATAGATTATTGTTAGACTTATAAAATAAATAAATATTAATTATATAGACAGTTGAGTAATTATTATAAATTAAAAAATAAATTAATATTAATTATATAATAATACTTATATATAATTATTTTATAATTACAACAAAAAAAATATATAATAAACTATATTATATATTTTTATTATATAATTATATCATATAACTCCATATAAAATATTAATAATACATAATTTTATTTTAAATATACAGAATTAAGATTAATATATATATATATATTATGAGAACTATTATGACTGATAAATAATATATTTTATATTTATTTAAAATTTATAAATTATAATTAGTAAAATATTTTTAATTTTATAAATAAATAATATTTCTCTATTTTATCTAATTTATTATAATATTTTTAACAATATATTAAATTCAACTGTTATACAATTGTTAAATAATGTTTTAAACTTATAATTAACCGAGTAATGCAAAACTATTATTATTTTTTGATCTCAGAATTATTAAATTGAATATAATATATTTTTTTTAAATATTTAAATAGATTACAAGCTAAGTTTTTAGTATTAGATTAGGTAAAAGTGTAAATCAATTTACTCTAATATTATTTTATAAATTATTGTATACAAATAATAGGTTTTACTAATATTTATTTTAAAATTATAACTTATAAGTAATAATTTTTTTAATTTTATAAATTCATAATATTTATTTATTTTATATAATTTTATATCATATTTTTATATGAAAGTGTATTATAGACATTTTAAGTAAAAATAATAATTTTTTAAATTTTAATGATTATATTTTATTTTAAATAAATAAATTTAAAATAATTTAACTTTATTTAATTTTAATTAATTTTATTTATAAGCGTACAAATCATTAAAAGTTATCCATCCAAACATATTGTAATAGGTTTATTATCATTATTAGTATTATTAATTCATTAAAATTTGTAATTGTAATAGTTAAAAATATTATATCAAATTTGAATAAAATATAAAAGTGTGATAAATTTATAAGATAATAAATTTTTTACTAATTAAAAGTTATAAATTTGTGCTCGCATACAACTAAATACAGGAAAATTGGTTTATTTTTTGTATAATTATAGAATAAAAATATTAAATTCAAAAATATTATTCAGGATAACTTAAAAATTATATCTAACTCATATATATTTATTAACAACGTGTTTAAAATTATATATATTAATTTTATTTATGTTGTAGTGAATATTGAAAATATAATATTAAAATAAAATAAATAATTATTAATAGTTTAAAATATTGTAAAAATTTAAACACTTAAAAATTATAATTTTAATTAAAAATAATTATTAATATTTATCCGTATATAATATATTCTTACAGAAATATTTATGGTATTGAAAATTGATAAAAAAAATTATTATAGATAAATTTGAGAAAATAATAAGTGATGGATATAGTTACGATATAATGTTTTAAAATATGAACTTTATTTTTAAATGAGTTTAGTAAAAAAATAGTAAATTATTATGCTAATAAAATAATTACATTATTTTACCATTGTGTATAAATAATTTATTTATTTAATTCTTTATATTTCAATAAATGGGAATGAGGATTGTTATGCATAATTTGTTTTGATAATAATTAATTAATTAAATTTATTTATTGGCAAGAATTATTTATGAAAGTTTAATTTTTAAAAATAATAAATATTTCTAGGTTGTCGCTTCTACAGCCACGTCGTCGTTTTAAGTTGTCCGAGACTTGGAGGGAAGCAATGACTTGACATGGGGACAAAAAAACTGACAAAGGAGGTGATGGGGGTAGTACGGAGGCTGGGGAAATCAGGTGGGGGCGGGGCCACGTGAAACACGCGGAAATCACGTGAAGTGCACGCTTTATAGGACGATCAATACGTTGCTGTAGGGTCCACATGGCACCTGTGATGTGGCCCATACTGAAAGTGACACATCTGCAGTAGAAGGATCTTGTATCTCATGTCTCCACGTCACCACGTGCATTATTCCAAAAGCTTGCCTTCTCTACTTTATCAGCATACACAGGCGTCCTACTACAAGCAGATATATATATATATATATATATATATATACACTTAGACGTCATCGCTATATTTCGGATAATATGAAAAATAAAGTTTTTTTATTAAAAATGAATTATATAATAAAAATAATATTATAGTTAATTATAATTACTCATATTATAAATATTTTTCTAAAAATGAAAAGTAAAAACTATTAAAAATGTCAAATTATATCTTAAGTTCACCAATTTAAAAATATTGTAATGACACATCTTCTACAATCTATTATGTTTATTATTAAATAAGTCAAATTAATTTTTTAAAAGAAAAGTAAATAAAGGGATATAACATATAATTCAATGATAATATTAAACTAAATGTATTATTAAACTTAATATTATTGATAAATTATTATTTAAAAAAAGAATTATGTTAATTTTCAATTTTCCATATTAAATAAAATTGATAAGATTTATTATTTTTAATATACTAAATTATCTTGATAAAACCAAAGATTTACAAAAATGAACTTTTTGGGTATAAATTTTTTTAAAAAAATAATTTTGGTGCCAAACATTTAGGATAAATTACATTTTGCTATCAGACATTTATAAAAAAAAAGAAAAAAAAAGATAATTTTATATTTGTTAAAAATATTATCACAAATAAAATATATAAATTTAGAAAGTTTGCACTATTTACCGTTTATAACTTTTAAATTCATAATTTTTAAGTAAAAATTAATATTACCCTCACCTATTTACAAATTAAACTTATTTTATATGAATACAATAAATTCGGATCAATTTCTACTTAAATTCATTATTTGTAAATATTAAAATATTTCAAAACTTATAAACGTATAATATTGATTTTATCCAATTTAGTATAATATTTTCAATAATATTAAAACTTTTAAAATAAGTTTTTGAATATATTTGATAAAATATACATATTTAATATTTGCTAATAAGTATGTTTTTTTGGACAATAGCTAATAAGTATGTTTTATTAGATACTTTGTACTAAAAAATATTTAATATTAAACGACCACTTTTTATAAAAAAATATAATAAACAATCCATTTTCAAAGATTTTATTTTACGTCAAATTAACATTTTTACAAATGTTTAATAGTTAATTTTCATTTAAATTTGAATTTATATATATATAGAGACAATTCAAATATCACTTTCACACAAATATAGAACAGCTTTCATATTCTTCCCTTTCAATGGAGCAAGACATATCAATACGCAAAGCCAAACACCATCACGAAATTCCACAAGGGTCGGCTACTGCCGTTGAAGACCATGTGTTCACAGCCTTCCACTCCATTGGATTCATGAAGACAAACGTAAAAAGGAAACCGCCATGGCGGGATGAAACATCAACCTCATGAAAGAGATCCGCCAACCCTACACGATATGATCACACGAAGTTGTCATGTCATGGAAGAATAAATGGAGCCAACAAAATTATATATATATTATATCTTTCGGTGGTAGGCAGTGATCGGTGCATATTGCCTAACCAGAGTGGAATTAATTCGAGCGGAAGGTGATAATGGTCCCAAGGTGTCCATGGTTGGTGCCCATCTCCAAAGTAATTCAAGCTTCCGACACATCCCATAATTTGACAGCGTGTGGGTCCATAAGCCACACCCCATCCACCACTGGTCTCAAACAGTAACAGTTTCTCCCTGCCGTGTCTATCTTTGTGGCCTTCAATAATTTCCTCTTGACTGGCTGACATTTAACTTCTCTACTATTCTCTCCAGTCTGGCCTCCTGAATTCTGCCGAGTATTCTTCCTTCCACCCAATCCAATTGCATGTCATAAGGGCTGGATTCTTCTTCAAAGTGAGGAGGGCAGGAAGGGCCTTCTTCGGAGATCGGCAAGAGAGGCCCTATTATTTCCACGCATATATATTCGACGTGAGAAATCCTCTCAAGATCGTGGGGTTTCGATTTTCTTCTTACGATATCTTGGCACCAGAAGCGGTTTCCGAACAGTTTGCTCCGGCGAGGATGTCAAGGGATCTGCCGGTGTACGTACTTGCTTTCCTAACTAGCTTTTTTTGTCAAGTGTATATTATATTAGCTGATAGCCATGATATATATGATGACCGATAAGGTTCATGTGATCTAGACTAGCTTGTTACTGATCTGTTGTTCGTCTCTTTCGTCGGCTCCGGCCGGCTACAGGCCCCGTCATGATTTTGAGGAGTTGGTTTGGGAAAATGGAACTCTTCTTCTTATGCGAGGCGGCCGGAGTAGTAATATTAATTATAAGGCAAAGCTGGACAACACCGATGGTTTCTCCTCGGCTTTCAATAATTTGTCTAAGTACGATCCAGTGCGATGCAAAGAAGCGAAAAGGGATCGCGAAGGTAAGGCCGAAAGATCGACCAGAGAACATAATCGTGTGTTCTTGTTCGCCGCAAACCGTCCTAGCGACCAAGTTCCTCAGTCGATTAGGTCACGGTCTTCTGGTGGCAAGATGAACAAAGTGAACTTCTCCCTTTTCCTAGGACATCAATCTGCGACCAGTACGGGTCAGGATCAAGGAAGTGGAAGCGCTTCCAGTAGGATAAACGGGTTGGGTCCAGTGAAAGTTGAGGTGGATGAGCTCAGGGAAAATCCATCCCCGGAGGAATCTGTCCGCGTAGAGGCAGAAACAGACAGCAACTCTATAAAGGCGGTGCCTTTGAGGCTCGGGGCTGGCAACGATGGAGATTTTTTGGTCCCAGACGAGTATTCTCAAGCTGCTATCAGCAGTAATTTCATTAAAGATCATGAAGAAGACACATCACTTAATGATGATGATGATGGTCTTCAAGTTCCAAGCCAAGACTGGAGCATGGAGGCTTCAAGTTCTCCCCATAGAAAACAGCAAGCTAGTTTAGATGTGTCGGAATCCACCTACTTTGAGGAAGTAAGCAAATTGATCTTGCCCACTAACTGCTTCGGATGGTTGCCTACATTTTTGGGCAAATTTTGTATTAAATATTTGTAAAAACGTCATAATTAATTATTAAAAAAAATTAAAATACTATTTTGATAAAATAGACAAATAAAAATTTATTATTGTGGAGTTTACATTTTGAAATTTTTACCTAATTTATTTGCTGAAAAATTAGTTTTTTGGAAATATTTTTGGAAAATAATCAAGTATATGTCAGAAAAATCTAATGAAAATGATTTTTAACACTACATTGGTATATTTAATTAAATTGTTTATTATAAAATAATATTGTTAAAGTATTTAATATTAAATTATCATTTTTTAAAAAAATGGTACCACTTACATAATTTAACATTCAATTAACACGTTAGGTTTATTCATCTGGCAATTGATGGGTTTCCAAAATTATTACTTGCAGGATGAATATGAAGAAATGGAGGATGATAAGAGAAGGAGAAGACGTCCACAGACGGATTATGGTCAATCAAAAAAGGTAGAGCAGTAGAGAAGTCAATCCATAAAATATCTTATCTTGGAGATTTTTCATGTTCTTGTGTGGATTAGATCTGAAATGTCATAACCCCAAATGATCCAAACAGAAACGAGGAGATCGGATCAACAAGAGAATACGGGCATTACATGAGCTTCTACCCAACAGTGATAAGGTTGAGGTTAGGGATCTCTCTGTATGATATTCCGTCTAAAATGGACAGTGATCTATGATGCCATCTAGTTTTTTTACACAATATATTTGAAATGAAGGTTGATAAAGCTTCGGTCCTTGATAAGGCAATTGAATACATGAAGACTCTTCAACTCCAGCTCCAGGTACAATTGGAAAACATTGTTTTTCTTTCCTTTTTTTTTCATTTTTTACTGATATATTTTGTTGAAATCTGATGGAGCAGATGATGTCAACCAGAAACCGGTTATTCGCATCCCCTATGGCGATGTTGCCTGCAGTAATCCACCAAATGCCAATGCCATGCTTGAACCAGTTCTCACCAATTGGCTTCGGGATGGGAATCAGAATGGGGTCGCCGTGTTTCCCCCAAGGTCTTGCTCAGCAGTTCCCGGTCCCAGGAATCAGCCCAGGAGCCTTGGCCGGAGGGTTGCAGATAATAGGGTGCACACCATACACTCCAGTCCTAGGAGGGCATCCTGCAGCATTGAGACCATTTGTGAATGTGAATCAGGTTGATTTTTCAAGGACTGCAAGCATGGTGATGGAACAACTGGCCTCCGCACCTATTTCCAACACAAATGACTCAAATCAGAGCAACGCTCTCTCATAAGTCAGACAGAGATCAGAACTGTAGATGATAAGTTTTATCTAATGCTCAGATCAAGCTTTTCACTTTAGGGTACTTATTTATAATGGGAAGAGGAAATTGCACGAGAAGTAACTTCCAGTTTCTAAATGGTATTGGTAGACAATGCAACTCAATAATCTCATTGACGTTAAACTTGGGGTTCATTTTTATACTCATCTTAAATCAAGAAACGATCACATGTAATAAATGAACTGCATTTAGATGAATATTCATCATGTTTGAGGAAAATCCAGGCAGATTCCATGGTTTTGAGCACAAATTGTAGTTTAAATCTCAAGAAAGAAGGTACAGATATATCAATGGCCTTTTACCATTCTCCATTTAAAAGCTCAGTTTCCATAATGCATGCTTAAATGAACCAGGTTATTGAAAAGTGAGTTTAAGGAATGATCTATGAAAGAAAACTTGTAAAAAAAACAACAAGAAAAGGGCTCTAGTGTTCCTCTTCCCACCTGGCAATTCATGTTTTGGCCTTCAGTCCAAAAGTTCTGGCCTGCTCTTCTGCATTCTCATCCTTGTGGCCATTAGAGGATGCCATCTCAGCTGAAGAAAAAAGAAAATAAACATCTAGGGATTGGATGGAAAAGTAATTTGAAAGAAACTAGAACATATTACTTTTATATTAAATGATACTGCACAGAATAGCTTTATACTTCAAGCCTTTGGGACTTGTTTCTATGGCTAGTGCTCTCTCTTGTTTTCCTAGAACACTTATCTTGTTTTCCTTCATCACTTGAGCTCCAGATTGGATAACTTAAAAAACTATTCAGAATTGATTGTCCAGGAATTCATAAATATGTGCATGCTGACAGATATTATGATTTATGAGTCCATCAGAAAAAAAAAGAAGGTGAGTTACCTGAACCAATATAGGAATAAAACCATTAGAAAGGTTTATCTGATGTGTTAACATTACCTTTTCTGGTGGATTCAAGAAGTTCAAAAGTGAGATTCATTGGGCACTACCTCCAATGCCAACTCTATCTCATTTGCATACCCCCAGGGTAACTCCAAATTTTCTAGATTCTCCAGTAAAGCAACAGCTGAACTTCTTCACCTTCTGAGAAAATTGCTCACCACTAAACATCAGAAGCACCATGTTGAAATTTCATAAAGATGATTCCTTCAAATTAACTGTGCTTTGCTTTTCCCATAGATTAACCCAAACGAAACCTGAAGCTACTTAGCTTTTATTTATTTCCATTTAAACCTGAGCCTAATTTTAGCATACCAACCAGAAGGCAGTGTAGAGAAATTATTGCTTGTGATAACAGTCAATCGTATCAAGCAGCTGGACATCATAATCTAAACTCAATAAACTAGAAATATCACTTAAAGAAAAATAAATTTTATCTCTGCAAAACAGCAGCAGCAACTGTAGATGGTTTTCATAAGGAAGGAAATGACTAAATTAAAAAGGAAATAGCGTACGTCCCTGCAAGACAGCTCAAGTACCAGATGCTTTGGCTGGTCCCCCGCATATGTCCTTCAAACATATAATGTCAAGAAGCACAGAGGTGATTGGCGAAAAAAAAACAGAAGAAAAGAAGTAAAAGAGGTCCAATTGCTCACCCCGCTCTAACATTCAACATGTCAAATGCCAAATTTTGGTTAAAAAGTGCAAGAGCTGGACATAATTGGAGTAAAGCGCTTGCTAAATTTTCTTCAAGGTCGTATTTTAAAATCTGGAATAGCTTACTGACTAGTTGGGTCCACAAGGTCACAAACCCTAATAAAAATGAAAGAATCTAAGGGATTCAACCCTCCTCCACTAAACTTATCCATTAAACATCACCAGTAAAATATACACAGAAAAGAAGGCATTAAATTGGCACATAGCCAATAGCGTCGAAATTTCCACCTTCTCGAATAGGAACAGAGGACCAAACTGATGAACTTCCGAAAGCAAGTTATCAATGGCAAGCTTCTGCTAAATTTCCGCGCTCATCTTTAGAAAAGCAAGCTATCAGCGCCTCGCATCGGCCCATCACCACCACCATCACCACATTGTCATCCACCATGTCCACTCTGCTCGAGAACTAACTAGTTTCAGGTTCAAATTTGCAAACCTTAATTGGTGGTCATTCGGAGATTTGGGCTGATCAGACAATTAGTTGATTTTTTAAGCAAGTAGCCTAACCTTGTTGGTTTGTTAAAATAAAATAGAGCTAATAGTAGGGATTTGCATGGGAGATATGGCATCACAAACCCTTACATTTATAATAAAAAGCTATCATTTTTCTAGTTTAAATTATTTTATATATTTATATTATTCATTTTTATTCTTATATATGGTAAATAAATTTATATAATAATAATTGATATAATATAATATTATACAAAAAATAATATATTAAATATATATACTATAAATTATTATATATTATTTTTATTATAATTATAAAATATTTATATATAATTAATATTGAGTTATTATTATATAAGTTGTTATTATAACAATTTTAATAATTTATTAATTAATATGTATAATTATATTATATTAAATACATATATATAATTATATAATAAAATTATTATATATAAAAATAATAGATCAAATATATATTCTATAATTTATTATATAAAATATTTTTTATTATAATTATAAAATATTTATATATAACTAATATTATATAAATAATGTTAATTATTTTTTTATTATAATAACAACTCAATTATATTATATAATAAAATTTAATACATATAATTTATTATATATAAAATATATATTATATTTTATATTATAATATACTTTAATTATATATTATTTAAACAATTATTAAATTTAATTAAAAAGAGTAATTATATTTATAATTTTTAATTAGAAAACACCCACTTATATCAAAACTCTATCCAAATCTTCACTCTATTTCCCATTTAAATAGCTCTAAATCCTGACGTGGAAAAAAAGCTCTAAATCCTATGGTCAGCCGGTGACTCTCCAGCACTGATGAGCTCCAGTTCTCTCTAATCTTTGGGCAAAAAAAAAAGTTATCTCTAATCTCTCCCTTGAAGAGATTGATTTTTTTTGATAAAGCAGAACACCTTTCTAATGCATTACCACTTTGGTATTGATGGAGAATTGCTCTATTGGGGTGACTGATTTTTATGGTGCAGGGGAGGATATGAGAGATGCAAAGGCGAGGCTAAAGATGTGGGCTCAGGAAGTAGCCCTCTTATCTCAGACTACCCATCACAAGAACTGATTTGAGCTCCTTCAATACTGACTGATTATCGTATTTGAACTGCAGTATTACATCACCACTCTTCATCTTCAGTTCACTTATAGAGAGAGGAGAGAACAAAGACCATTGATAGATAAATCACCACTGCCATAATCTTTTCCGTTAATTTTGGCCAAGAAAGTTCCAAACTTCCATTACGGGAAGCCACAAAATGGAACAATGGCAGAATTTCAGACGTCCTAAAGGCATTCCACAAATAGTACAATTAAAAGTTGCCATCGTAAAAGCTAATAATTCATGCGTTTTTTAGTAATTTACCCCCAAGTATTCGTTATTATTTCAAATAAACCTATAAATTCGTCTACCGACAATTTTGTTCCTAAAAATTTTAGCCGTCAAAATGGTCTATAAAAAGTTCACATATGTAACATAATATGATGAACAGATTTATTCAAATGTGATGAGACAGCTAGCTCACAGGGCTAAATAGTGAGATATTATGCCATTTTGATGACTAAAAAACATTAGCTATATAACTGTTTGTTAAGGGAAACGTCGATTTGCCCCTACACAGTACCAAATACAAGATCAAAATCTGCCATCCTTTTTCAACAGTACATTTGCCCTACAAGTAGCAACGGCATTTCCCACTAGGGGAAGAAGGGGCGAACAAGATTTCATGAATGTTGTCAAAAGTGTATGTGCAACTTCCAACTTCCAGAAAGACTCCAACATAGAATTGTCAGTCATCCCCACATTAAGATTGAAGGGGAATAAAATCGTCTAATTCTAATCCTAAATGTCAGGATGGGTGTCAATTTGCAATTCCCGTGCTTATTTTTACTCATATAGAATCAGAGTTGGTGAATACTGAAAGAATACATGCTTCTCAAAAATTTGAGCCACTGGACAAAATCTCACCTCGATCTTCCTGGCCGAAATGATATTGATTGTACACCTCCATCAAGAGTTCCCTGCACGGAACGACTGCCCTGAGCTTAATGCAAGCCAGGAAACAGCCAGAGAGCTTTCGGTGGAGGCTGTAGGCTTCGTCAGGTGGTGGGGTGAGCCTATGCCTCAACATTGTGGCTCCGAGGCTCGATAAGCCCTGTGTTATGTTTGTAGTGCCAAAATTAAACCCACCAGGCTTCACAAAGGGTAGACCCACCATAAAGCCTGCCTGGACATGGGCATCCAGCATGATATCGGATTCCATCCCTGTGAGGAACCCAAGATTCTTGGACAACTCAATTGATGCATCTCTATCTTTATTTGCACATGCTACAACCTAACCAAGCAAGCATCCTCAGTAAATTTAAAGGCTCTAGAAAAGTTACTTATACAAGTGAAGCATCCTAGATAGTAGGAAGTAGGAACAAACATAATAGTAACAGCCAATTGCCACACGTGCATTTTTATGTGCAGCACAAGGATTAATTTAAGAAAATTTACCATCTGTAGATAGTTGTCGACAAAACCCTTTGGATAGTCACGAGTTGCTCCAAAATCGATAAGGTTGATTGACCTCGTGTTCTCGTCATATAAGAAATTGCTCCAGTTAGGATCGGTCTGCACCAGAATATGATGAAATTAACAAAGAGAAGATAATTTGCAGATATATGAAGGGTAGAATATAATTTTCTCAGATGCCTAAATTATATCTGCTTGAAGCTGAACTTTAATTAAATAAAAGTAGGAATTAGGGAACTAAAAATAGTAAGGAAAAAATCTGTAAAGGAGAATCATGTGGATTGCCTGCATGAAGCGGAAGACAAATAGCTCCATTAAAGTAAGTTCCAGCAACTTCTTCCCAACATAATTACGAGTTTCTTGGTCAAGTAATACCACCTTATCAATAGGAACACCTGCAACATGAAAAACTTGGTATACCGAATCTGAAATGCACCTGGAATTATAATGAAAATATAGAAAAATAAGATAAACTACTCCTAAAAGGGGGACCATGACCAAATTATCATAGATATAATTATATAATCCAGGTTTAGCACTCAAAGTAGGTCCTGTTTGAGCATTTTTCCCAATCTGAATATTATATCATTATGTATCTTCACACTCAATCCATTTTGGCACTAAATACTTATGTGAACATGAATGCTGTTTCCCTCGTTCAACATTACATGTTTATGCCTTCAAAAGTTGAAAATTATTCTGAAAACTTGACTTGTTGTACATGGATCCCGAGGACTGCAAATACTTCATAGCTTAAGTCAGCACATGTATTTTTTTTTGCTTAATAAAATAATATTTCATTAATTTATCAAATCAGATATAATATCCACATAAAAAGATGAAAATGAGATAATTCTCTCATTCTCAATAATAAATATAACATTATCAGGAAGTCAGCACATGTATAGTTTGAGTATTGTTGGCTTTCATTTCTGGAATTATTTCTTCTATGTTAACCAACACATAAATCCGACCCAAAAAACCAATACATATAGAAATTCTTTTTCATTCAACCAAGAATATCCTTGAGCATAGAATAAAATAGTTTCAAGCATCTACCTACTTGAATTCAATGACTTACGAAAAAGGAAAAGACTGAATCTCATTTGCTTCACAAGATTCAAGGGGAGCGCAGAGTAGATTCATCTATATGTGATCAGTGGAAACTTAAGTTCCAAAATCTTCCAAAAAATAATGATTTTTATGAATTTGCTGAATAGAATCAAGAACAACATAAATAATTATGCTTAATAAATAAAACTTATGGTGCTAACAGGTAAAGGATAGTACCGGAAACCAGTTCTGTAGTCAGGACTCTTTTGCTTGATAAATTATCCAAAACAATAGGAACATAGAAACCTTCCTTGCCAGATATAAGCTCCCGGAATCGCTTCTGATTTGATGCCTCTAACTCATAGTCACATTCCCGAGATAATTCCTCCTTTGCCACCTAGAGCAAATTCTAAATCAAACATCAATATATTACTGCTGCTTCATAATCAAACTGTTTTAGTATTTTCATCTTATATGATTTCATGGATTCATGAAAATCAGCTGAAACCCAAAATGATTGTCTACTTTTACAAGAATATGGGAATTACCATCATAGCTCTATCAAGATAAAGACCCTCTGGAATAAGATTAGTGTAATCTAAAAGAAGCTTCACATTTTCAATATCACTGTCAATGCTATCTGCAACACCAGGATACTGTATCTTCATGGCAACCTCCATACAATCCTTAGTGACGGCACGATGAACCTGAAATTGATTCCAGACCTGGCCAAATTAATTCGCAGCGCATATAAAAATTTAAGGCTGTTGACTGTATTGCAATATCTCAGTTTCAAGCTTCAAATGTATGGAAGTTTGTACCATTTATAACATTAAGGAAAGGCAGGCAGCTCTTTCAATATAATTTTTTGTTGGAAATTTCTTTTACTATCATTATAAACTGAAAGATTAAACATTTCTGAGAAAAAGTACATGAACTATCCATTTCTGTACCTGGTATACCAAATGATGGGCAGTAAAATATAAACCAGAATGAAAAAATTATTTATCAATATATCATTTAGTACTTAAAATTGTAATATGCAACCTGGCCAATACTGGCAGCAGCCATTGGTTCATAATCGAAGCTTGTCAGCTTAGAAGACCAATCAGAACCTAATTCAGCATCCAGAACCTGATTTAGCTGATTCCTTGGCATGACATCTGCTCCTTGGCGAACTATATCCAGAGCAGCCAAGATCTGTGTCAAGGTAGGAATGTCATTTGCTTCTAACTCTGCTATAGTAGAATACATTCATTTGCTAGAATAGTCAAATATCAAAGAGAATTCAGCACCAATGTCACCCGTTCTCACCAAAGAAATAACTAGTTTTAATGGTCAAAATAGGTCATGGAAGTACATATTTTAACAGTTAAGGAATGAAATTTCAGACAATTCGCACGGAGAGTTTTCCATCAGATGGGTAAAGCTATAGTACCGGAGCAGGCACAAGGGACTCGTCCTGTATGCTCAACATTTGCCCTAGCTTGAGTGCAGCCCCACGCATTCTACATAGTGCAAGAGCCAAACGTTCGGCATTTCTCTCACTCAAGAACGGAGAAAGTGCAGACTGTGAATCCTGTTTCTTAGGCGTACCATAGACTAGTCTCCGGGCAGATTCCTGAAAGGTTCCCCACGCTAGTCCAGCCCCCAATCCAGCAAACCTGGGGAAATCTACTTTCATCAGAGAACAGAAAATTGATATTGAATTTGACTACGAGAGAAGACTGACCCCAGCGCCCTCGTGAAAGGCGTGGAGGGGACTCTCCTCTCCCTGGGCTTGCGCCTCTTCACCGGCGGAAGTTTCAGAGAAGCTCCTCCAACACCGCCAGAGATATCGCCTAGATCTGCATTTCCATGGGGAGGCAAACTCTGCAATTCGAATTCTATTGCCGGATGATTCGTGATCAATTTCTCTTCAGAAATAACACCTATTCCTTCACTGACCACGGAGCTCTGAGATTCGGAATGCTCAGCTCCAACAATCCCCACTGTATCACGGGTATTATCAGGATTGACAGGAGAAGTAGGATCTTCACTGAGATTAGGCCTCGGATTATCCACAACCGGATCATGTTCAAAGTAAACGACGGACTCCTTTGCGCTAGGTCGAGGCGAGTAATCCTGGACGTTACCCCTGGTCAGGCCGGCTATGTCGGTTGCAGTAACGACGGCGACCTTGGCAGCCGATCTAGCGAATGCTTCGACGTCACCTTTCCTAGCGGTTTCAAGCAACTCCGACTGTTTGGCGATCTCCTTGGCCACCAGCGACAGTCCTCTAACGAGCCGGCTCAGGTGCTTCAAGGACGCCATTAGATCGACAAAGAGAAGATGCGGGATGGAACTGCAGGACTTATTAGCACCTAAGATTGGAGAGGGGTGATTGGCGAGCAAGGGAACTCAGCTCAACTCTAGTGGCCGAGGAAGTTGGAGATACGTGGGACGCGCATCCGCCATGGATGTAGGCAGTTGCAGGGTCGGCTCGCCATTTGGGCGGTGGCTGTGACTTCTCACTACGCCGCATTAGCGGTCCGCATTAATCCATGAAGCGCTTAATAGTGCACCGGGTGTATGGAGCAGATTCGGCCGCCCGACATCAAAATTTGTATTGTGTGCTCCAGGCGCATACAAGTATTTCCCGTAGCTAGATCTGAACTCCGTTATTGCCGTCACCGTAATTAATATTAATAACTGTGCGCCAAATAAGGAAACTCCGTATCTTGATGGCCAAGAAAAAAACTCCATAGCTACATGGCGAAGAAAAAAAACTCCGTAGCTTAGTATTTATTCATGCAAGTCTTCTCTAAGAAGAAAGTTCAAACTCAATTGGTGCTGGCAGCACCAAATACCTGAGAAATATGAAATCGCAAGAGTTGTCTCTTCAGATACATCACTGCCAGCAAGATCAAAGTCCTGTCTGGTTCATACTCAACACGAGGAAGGAACAAGGGAGGTCCAAGCCAAGAAAAACTCGCGCAAGTGCAGCAAAAAAAAGTCTCGTGGTACTCTAGTGTTTGGAGGACACCTCAGCCTTCCAGGGGAAGCTCACCGCAGTTAACAATTCTGCAAGGTGATCGAGGAATGTCAGATCGGCTTGTTTCCTGGGATTCAAGCTTCCTCACAACATCCATTCCTTCAAGAACGTGGCCAAACACAACATGGCGATTGTCCAGCCATGGAGTCTAAAAAAGAAAAATTGTTAGAGAGATATAAAGGAGTGGGTAATTGACAAAAGAAGAATTACCATTGGGAAATTCTTCCAACTGATATGATTTGAAATTGAGTTAAACACTTTACAGCATCAAACTCCTAAATATCTAGTTATTTCTAAGTTGTGTTCAGCTTTCTGTTGTCCTGGAAAGATGTAATGCAAAATGATACTGTTGTGCAAGTCCTACAAAATATACTTGGTAAAGGGCCAGCAAAAGGGATTAGAGTGTTTGTTACCTTGACGGTGCAAATGAAGAATTGGCTTCCATTTGTATTAGGGCCTGCATTTGCCATACTCAGTACTCCAGGTCCGACATGTTTCACTGCAAATCAATATCAGAATAATTAATGACTTTTCATTTGGAATGGGATTCTTTCCACACCTTTCTACAGAAAATACAATTTTCTCTAATGGAATATGATAGATGAATTTACAAGAAAAACTCTCATCTTCAAAACTAGAACCATAAATGCTCTTCCCGCCAGTTCCCTGTAGTCAAGCAACCAGCCCAATATAAGTCACCAAAGATGGAAAGATCAGATCACAACAAAAGACTGTTCTGGTTTCATTAGGTTGAGAGGCAAGGTCAATCAGAGAAGGCTTACATTTCCTCTGGTGAAATCTCCTCCCTGAATCATGAAATCCTTGATGATTCGGTGGAATGAGCATCCTTTATAACCATAGCCCTTCTCTCCTGCATGGAAAATTTTACTTTTGAATGAAGCTTCTGCAATGACTACTGAAATTGTAGAATGAAAGCAAATGAAAAGAAAATTGTGGATTTTAGAAATGTTACCTGTACATAAGGCTCGGAAGTTCTCAGTTGTTTTTGGAACAACATCTCCGAAGAGTCCCATGACTATTCTACCTATTGGCTCTCCACCAACTTCAATATCAAAGAAGCACTTATTTGTAACTGTTGCCTGCACCTCCAGGTCCTGCAATAGAAAACCACATAGAAACGGAAATCAGAGGTTAGTGACCCTCATATCATATGTCTTGTTCACTCCTAATTAGAAAATAAGAAAATAATTATATGAAAGATAATTTCCTGTGACTATGTAATCGCGACAAGGAAAGAGAAAGATTGATGATGAGATATTTACGGTTGCCATTGCATTGACCCTGAGCATACTTTTCCGCTGAATTGTGGATACTCCATAGTTCTGTCTAATGGAAAGACATGATGCATAGTGAGATCTAGAAGTCCAAGCTATTGCTGAATAGTCCACATTCCTAGGAAGCAAACTTGCAGCAGGAGAGGCCATCCGTGGCTTAGTCCCATTTGAAAAATCTCGGCTGTAGTTAATCTACAAGGTAAAGAGGCATAGAATGAGCCGAACTTGTATGAGGAAGAAAAGGTCAAGAAAATGGGAGGCATTTTCTGGTTTCTTGTAATATTATGAGATTGCAAACAGCACTTCATAAACCATCCCCAGCGGAACCACAAATGAAGACATCTAAAATAGTTATAACTCACAGTTTTCACGTACAGGGAGGTTTGTAAAAACATTGTTTAGCTCAAAAACTAAATAAATTCTCCACATACGATGATTCTACATATAAGCTCTTACTTCGTCTATCTTATTCCATTCCTATCCACTTTCCAGTTCCTTGTCAAGAACTAAGTCTGCTCAATACTGACCACTAAGACTAGATATTATACACTATCATGTCTATTGCCTAGTGAAAAACTGGCTGGATCTGGCAATCCAAAGAAATTCGATTCATCTCATCATATTTCATCTTAATTCTTCATTTAGGTTTCAATTGCGGAGTTCAGTGGTGAATTTGAACCTCGGCCGAGGAACC
The DNA here is from genome assembly GCA_030064425.1 of Trapa bicornis. NCBI lineage: Eukaryota > Viridiplantae > Streptophyta > Magnoliopsida > Myrtales > Lythraceae > Trapa > Trapa bicornis. Next base: position 1,883,369 of record CM057749.1, read on the forward strand.
GGCGAGTGAAGAAAGAAGACAGGCGCATCGGCAGGGGCAAGAGACAGGAGAATGATACTCGAGACTGACCTGGAGAGCGAGACGAGAGCTTGCCACGGACACCGTAGAAGCCATTGATGAAGAGGGGAGGCGACTCTTGAGAGGACTACGAGTTCCGGATAAGAAAGCAGGCTCGGCGAGGTGAGATGATAGATATGTTGAGTTAGCGAGCAGCTCACGAAGCAGGCATACCCCGCTTTTCTACTTTGTTTCTATGGGTGTATTTTAGAGGAAGTGGCCTTTTGAGGCTAATATGCGCCAGCCATTGGAATTCCGAATAATCGCTTCAATCTCTTGTTGCAAAAAAAACTCCTCCAATAAATTTAAGAATAATACTGCCCGATGGTACTTATTGTTAATAAAAGAATACAATATCATATTAAATAATATTTTTATTTAATCAATAAGATATTCATTCTCCTCAATCATATTTCATTATAAATTAATAGAATAAATGGAACAACAAAACTTGATTAAAATGAATTAGATATAAATTTACTAGGTACCAAAGTTTTAAAGTAATTATTTAAATGCAAGATAAATATACTGTATAATTAAATAATATATATCATTATATGAATTATGTTAAATAAAATATGATAAAAAATAAAATTAATTGATAAATATAAATCAACAGAGTGTTAAATGTAAATGTAGGGTATTAGAAATTAAAACGTGCTAGAAATTATTGATAATTTAACTATTCTAACTTTAATTTATAATTATTATTAAATAAAATATAAAGTACATAAACGTTTTAGAAAAAAAAAAAAGAGAGACTAACTAACACTCATACCATCTATTTCAATTTTTTTCTCAATAATTTGTTTTTATAGGCACATTCCTACTTTCTATTGCGAATCTACACTTGCTTGCCAATTATGACTTTTAAGCCCTTGTTTGCTGGAGAAGAGACACAGGTCATTTTTGGACAATTGCTTGCTCTTTTGCCCGGCTACTGTATATATCCCTAACAAGGAGTGTGATGTTCATATAAAGTGTTATATTAATAAACCTAGTTATATAAGAAATTCTGTAGATATATTATTGTTCCATTCTTTAGAAAATAAAATAATTTATTAATACTATTTATTTAAAAATATATATCTTATTTTTAAAATTTTCCTTAAAAATATATATATTTGAGGATAAAAACTATTTATTAATAATATTTTTAATTAGATATAATTTTATTTTATCGAATCATAATATTTTATTATATATAGTGAGCTCGTGTATTTGATTTAATATTATAAATTTGACTGATAATTTACTTGATAATTTAAAAAATATAATAAATTTAAAATTAATTTTCTCATTATATATCGAAAATATAATAATTAATTCCTATATTATTATTATTTAATACAAATTTAAAATTATATTAATTAAATATACAAAAGAATAAACTAATAATCTTGAAATATATATGTTAAATACTTTTGAGTACAGGTGGGGTAGTAAAAAATATATGGTTTGAGTTAAATGAACTAATTAACTTTGTGAGCTTATTCATCTCTCAAAACTATTATAGGTGAAACGAGTAGCAACTGAAAATGAAAGTTGAAAACATTACTTTTAATGTCACCACTTGAAGTACAAATCTCGAGTGCGCACACAAAAATTTAATGTTATGTTTATTACGGTAAAAATTATAAGAATTTTATTATGAATTTAGGTTATATTATCATTTTGGTAAAATTACCTAATATTGTATTATCAATAAATTATAACGAGTTATCATTGGACTCCGACCCTAAAAATTAAGAAGGGACGTGACAGTAAGTCATATATATTAATTTGTCAATATAATCATGTAAAAATGCATTATTGATAACGAGTTGATGTAGATGCGAACCGTTACTAACCTTGGGAGATTAAATAAGTTAAATAGTGACTAGTGTGATGAAATGACTAAAATTGCATTATAGTCGAGTTATTACTATTCATAATATCAATTTGATACAATATGAGCCTTGAGAAGATGGATTGAGTTGTATTTATATTTTTTAATTTTTTATATTCATCACATGATCGATATACAATTATATATAACAAAAGAATCGATTTATCAATTAATTCCATGAGTATATGAGGAAGATCAATATTAATATATGAAAATTAGAAGGTAAGATAGATTTGAGAAGGTATTGCGTACCGATAACAAATAATACCTATATTTACTTAAAAGTTATAACTTGTAAGTAGTAAAACTGTCACGACTCGACCTGGTTTAATCAGATCCTTGTGATTAACTAGCCACTCTCTCGATTAATTAATAATTTTTCTCTTCTTTTAAACCGTGAAAAGTAAGACATCCTTTAAATTTACACCTTTCCTAGAATAACATAAATAAAAACTGTATAAAATTTAAACTTTATCATACCTGTCTCACAGGTGTGGTTAACTTGTAGTCTTTGGGTAGGCTTTTCTCGTGTTACTTGAAAGGGGTATAAGGGAGGGGGTGAGTTCAACGACCTATTGAATGGATGTTTAAAGTATTAAGAAAATAGTTTGAATTAGAGTGTACTAGAATCCTTATTTTCTTTAAAATTCTTTTTTCCTTGTTTTTCTCGATCTTTCAAGCCATTTCTTCATCATCAACCACAAATAGTGTGTTTAGCAACCAACACACGCCCTTCATCATGAAGGGATCATACATTCGTAGGGCAGCATGTCCATTGAACCCACTTGTGGCGTTGGAGTGACTTTATTGGCCACCTAGATAGAAGCACGTCCACTTCTACCCTGAGAATGAGTGGATGTACGAGACATCCGACCCTCAATCCCGTAAAGAAAATTCCATGTTCATATGAGGATAGAGACATCATCTCGACCCCACCTTGGTCTCATGCGGATGAAGCTACGTCGAGCTTTCCTAACTACTGGCACGACAAACTGCCCTTATCTCCACCATGTCATCCAGTAGCCCCTAGGACGCATCACTACCCCTCTTGGGCATCTTAAAGGTCCCGTACCTCAGTGCATGCATAAAATAACAGTTTTCCACATAAGCAATTTAATCTATGGTGCCACTGGTCCAACAGCCCCAACACTCAACTTGACATGCAGGTGTTTATCTCGACTAGTCTGTCGACTTGTCATGTCACGCTGCCGCCAGTCCATCAAGTATGTCGGTCCTGTCTTGGTACCATGGCCAAACATATCATTCATTTAAAGTTTTCATGGCTTAAACTCATGTTTGTTTACTAGCTCCTGCTCGTGCCAATTGGCCTTGGGCCCACTATACAAGATTTTCAAAATCAGCCATATTAGCCCACAAGTTCCAAAAATCGAGGCCTCTGGCTATATGAGCATTTTGGCTTCCGTCAAGAAGGTCTACCAAAAAGTTTAAGTAGTGGCACACAGTCAGGGGAGAGCACTTCCGACAAAATAATCTTTTCATTTGTTCATCACACCAAATGGGTGTGAGGACATCTTCGTTTATAACCGATAAGCTGGTTTTCTACTTCCCTGTAGAAAGTTCATTATACAAACCGGGTATGATCTACTTACAACCGGTAAATAGTTTTTCCACGTAATTTTCACATCACTCTATTCAGGTGTGATGGTTAAAATTCCACTTAGTAGTGAGTTTTCATTTCCAAGGTCCTTATCATCCCAACCGGGTATGATATAAAAATCTCACTCACCCATTAATAGCCTTCATTAATCAGGAATGGATGAAATACTCAAACTTTTTGATTTATTGTAATTAGGTCCCTAAAGTTCTTTTTCTTTAACTTTAGGTTCCTAATACCCATTTTCCCCCAAATTGAGTCATGAAATTCTAAAATTCACCTTAGAGCCTCAATTTATTCAAAATCACAAAATTGGTTCAAGTTTCCCAAATTTCCAATTTGATCCCTAACTTTTCCACAATTACCATTTTGCCCCTACTTTACAAAAATGGTAAGTTTCACCCAAAAAATTTCAAAAATTGACCAACTGGTCCTCCAACATCTTTATCATGCCCAATTACCCTAAATTTTATGAAATTGCAATTTAGTCCCTCAAAATTTTGAAATCCCCAAAATTTCCCCAATTTTTCCTTCAATTTCAACCTTCTAACTCATATGAATTTGATTTCATCAAATTGACTAATCAAATGAGTTTAATTTTGAAATTGAAGTTAGATCGGAGTTCCTACATTCATATGATTCAATTACACTTTGAATCACAAGATTTGACGCTGAAATGAGCTCAAATGGAGCTTTGCCAAAAAATTGAACGTAGAGAGAGAAAGCTTCGAAAGCTTATCGTCGGGGGCATGACGGTCCGAGCTTTCAATCTGGGCAAATAGATCTTGTTATGAGTTTCCTCCTAGGATCAAGAATTACCTCAATTCATGTCGAATTGAGGGAGAATTTGGTCAATAAAATTTTGTTGGTTCTCTCTCTAGCACCAATCGAAATTCATAGAGTGGAGCTAAATTGGCTTACCTTTCTACACTAATTCAACTGTAAGAGGGTTGTGGAGGTGTTGGGAGTGCTTGGTTTGGCTTGAAAAGAGCTTGAATTAACTGATTTTCGCTCGACCAAAATAGGGCAGCTACGGTTTGCCGGAGCTACTTCACTATTCTATCACGCCGGCGTTTCTCCAATGACCCTCGGAGCAATTGGAGACTACAGGCGTGTAGCTGACTTCTTCCAAAATCCAAAGAATCCAACCATGCCTTCTTTGGCTCAGAAAAATGCCCAAGTCGGAGCTCTGGTTCAAGCTTCACCAAAAAATGGAGCAGTAGAGAGAGAGAGAGAGAGAGGAGTTTTCAGGTGTGGGAAGGATGAATGGGGATGAGCTCTTTATATAGGAAGCTCAGAGACTTCTTGGCTGTATGATTGGTGCCATAATGGCGGTCATTCATTGCTTGAAACTCCCTGGCTGGAGACTTTTTATCTTTGCCAACACTGCTCAATTTTTCGGTAAGTGAACAGTGCTATCATTTGAAGGAAGAAGACGAGACTTTTCCGAACCGGACCGGACCGGTCCCAACCGGGTTCAAATATTTTATTTAAATTATGTGATGTGCAAGAAAATATATTCAAATATTTAGATGATAAATTAACTAGTTTCCATTTTACTGCATTACCTAACTTTCCTGAATTATTGAAATTTAATTGTGAAGTTTCAAAAATAGGCAGTTTAGATATATTGATTATATATTTTAGTGAAAAGTTGAGAAAAGTAGCATTCAACTATCCTACCTATGATAATGAGATATTTGTGTTTTCTCAACCTATACAAATAAGGCCGCTAAGACCAAAAGATTCTGTGATTCACGTGAATCATGTATTTGATTTGCTCCTTAAGAGGCAACACAAGTTGAATAAGCATCTTGCAAGGTGGGTGGTTTTCATCAAGACATTTCCATATGTGATCAAGTATATACAAGGTATGAAATATATAGTTATCGATGCACTATCACGAAGATATGTCTTTCTTAAACTACTTGATACTAAATTGCTTGATTATATTAAAGAATTGTATGCAAATTATTATAATTCTTGTGAAGAGTTTAAAAGTTATATAATTTGCTTGTTTGAGAAGTTTCACTTGCAAAATTGGTTTATTTCTCAGGAAAACAAATTATTTATCACTCAATTTTATTTGTGTAAGTTATTTGTTAAGAAATCATATGTCTTAGAATTTATTGGACAATTTATGGTAGCTAACATTATTGCAATATTGCATGAGTATTCTTTGGATCCATATATGAAAAGAAATATTAGGAAATTTTATTTTCAATGCATTACATGTAAAAAAAGCTAATTTTATCCAGCAATTCCATATTTTGTATACTACTATTTCAATTTCTAGAGTAATTGCTTGGATTGATATTTTTATTGAATTTATTAATGGATTACATATGATTAAAAAGGGAATATATTTTATGTTTCTCATAGTTAAACAATTCTTAAAAATTACACATCTCATAAAATGTCATAACACTAAAGGTGCTTCAAATTCTACTTATTTATTATTTAGAGAATTTGTTATATCGCATTATATTTCTATAATTATTGTATTTAATTGTGATTCTAAAATTTTGAGTTACTTTTGGAATATTCTGTTGACTAAACTAGAAACAAAATATTTAATTTCTACTAAATATTTACATGATATTAACTTTATATATAATTGTTATATTTATTTTACGATTAGGTTTTTATTAGTTGAAGTTGCTTATAATTTTAATTCATTGACTCATCTAAATTTAATATTACTTAATAATGCTGAGTTAGTAAATTTAGTTTGGAAGATGAAAGATAAGTTTCTAAAACAAATTCAGAAGACAACGTATGAAAATCAAGTCAATAAGGGATTCAAGAAGATCGTTTTTGATCCAGGAATTTGGGTTAAACTCCTTCCTAAATGAGGTTGATCTATTGGAGTGTTGAAGCTAATCAATTATATTTTTAATATTCCTAATTTAATATTTTTTTATGTAGGTGACAAGGAGATCGAAGATTTGAGGAAAAATCATTTTCAAGAGGGGGAGAATAATGTGAATCAAATTGGGTACGCTGTGATTCACAAGTTAAGGGCCACAAGATTTGAAGAAGCATTAAATGGACTAATTGGAGCAATTGAAGAAACCCAAGTGGAAGCCCAAAGGAAGAGTCCAATAAGATCTCAAACCAAAAGAAGAGCCCAATAAGATCTCAAGCCCAAAAGAAGAGCCCGATAAGATCTTAAGAAGATAATTCAAATTTGAATTTCAAGTGGGAGATTTATTAACATAATAAATCTTCTAGAATATTGTAAAATAAAATAATATATTTCCAAATATGTTTAAGATGATATACTAAGTTTAAAATATTTATTATCTTAGATAACTATAAATAAATATATATAAAATATATTAGGAATATTTTCTATATGAATAGTTATATGGTTGGCATGTCAACCACAATATTTTATTTTCTTATTTAGATAATAGCTAATATTCTCAAGTGCCTATAAAGGCCAACTTTAGAGCATTGTAAAGACAGATCTTTGATTTCAATTTTATTATGAGGCTTATGTCTTCTTTCTCTTTTGAAAAAACTTTTGAACTTATCAGGTTTTTACTTGTGGCGTTCAAGTAATCGGACTTATCACCAGGGTTTTCTAGGAGCTCTTCTTAGAGGAGTTTGGTGTGGCGTCTACTTCTATCCGTACCTTGTTTTTTAATTGAACAAGGTATATTCCATTCTTTTTACTTGCGTCGTGAAAGTCTTGTAGTCTATTCCATATTTGGTGTAGGGCACCGTTAGTACATTGGCGGGGTTCGCATCATTTTCCAAAATTACCATTTTGCCCTTCTTTTACAAAAATGGTAAATTTTACCCCCAAAATTCTAAAATTTTCTCAATTAGTCCTCCAACACTCTTATCATGCCCAATTGACCTTTAATTATGCACAATTGCATTTTGGTCCCTCGAATTTTCAAAAATCCCCAATCTTCCCCCAATTTCAACTTTCTAACACAGCCGAATTTGATTTCATCAAATTGATCAATCAAACACTTCTATTGATGAAATTGAAGTTAAAATTGAGTTTCTACATCTTCATATGATTCAATAGCACTTTGAATTGCAAGATTTAACGTTAGAACGAGCTCAAACAGAGATTCGCCGGAAAATAGACTATAGAGAGAAATCTTCAATTGCTCACCGTCGGGGGCGTGGTGGTCCGAGCTTTCTATCTGGGCAGATAGCTTGCATCCTGAGGTTACTCTTGGGATCAAGAATTGCATCAATTGATGCCAAATTTGATTAGACTTCTCTCATCAAAATTCTGTCGATTCTCTCTCTAGCATCGCTTGGAAATTGTAGAGGGGAGCCGAATTGGCTTACCTTTCAGTTCTAATTTGGGCATGGGTGGGCTGAGGAGGTGTTGGGAGAGCTTTTTTTGGCATGTGGAGGGCTCGAATTGGCCGATTTCAACTCGGCCAAAACAGGGCAGCTTCGGTCCGCCGGAGCTGGTTCACTGTTCGATCACGCCGACGTTTCTCCGGTGACTCTTGGAGCAAATGGAGACTTCTAGCGTGTAGTAGACTTCTCCTCAGTTCTAAAGAACCTGACCATGCCTTCTTTGGCTTAGAAAAGACCCTATATCGGAGCTCTGGCTTGAGCTTCCCTAGAAAACTAAGCAGCTATGAGAGAATGGAGTTTTTAGGTATAGAGAGGATGAATGAGGAGGGGCTCTTTATATAGGAAGCTAGGGGACTTCTTGGCCATCTGATTAGAGCCTTAATGATGGTCATTCATTGCCTGAAACTCCCTGGACAAAGACTTTTCAGCTTTGCCGGTGCTACACAATTTTCCAATGAGTGAATAGTGCTGTCATCTGAAGGAAGAAGATGACACTGTTCCGAACTACACTAGACCATTCTTAGGGTTTTTATTTATAGTTCCTTAAGGGTTCTTTGCATTTCATAGTTTTTCTTAGGAGTTCTTAGAGTTTCCTAGCGTTTACTAGAGTTTCCTAGAGTTTCTTACCGTTTGTAATGGTTTCCTAGGGTTTATTAGCATTTCTTATGGTTTCATAGGGTTTCATAACGATTCTTAGCATTTTTTAGCATTTCTTGGGGTTTCTTGGAGTTTTTTAGGGTTTCTTAGCATTATATATAGTTTCTTAGCATTTCTTTGTGTTTCTCAGCATTTCTTAGGGTTTGATTAGGTTTATTAGCATTTCTTAGGGTTTTATAGGGTTTCTTAGAGTTTATTAGCGTTTCTTATGGTTCCTTAAGAGTTCTTAGGGTTTCTTAGCATTTCTTTGGGTTTTTTTTAGCGTTTTTTAGCTTTTACTAGGGTTTCCTAGCGTTTTTACCATTTCTTATGGTTTCTTAGGGTTTATTATCGTTTCTAAGTATTTCACAGGGTTTCTTAGCATTTTTTAGCTTTTATTGGGGTTCTTAATGTTATTAGGGTTTCTTAGGATTTCTTAGCATTTATAGAATTTCTTAGCATTTCTTACCGTTTCTAATGGTTACTAGGGTTTATTAGCGTTTCTTAGGGTTTTATAGGGTTTATTAGTGTTTCTTATGGTTCCTTAAGGGTTCTTTGGGTTTTTTTAGAATTATTTAGTGTTTTTTTGGCGGTTTTACTATTTCTTCAGGTTTCTTAGGGTTTATTAGTATTTCTAAAGGTTTCATAGGGTTTCTTAAGGGATTTTTAGGGTTTTTAGGGTCTCTTTGTGTTTTTTAGGGCTTCTTAGCATTTCTTTGGGTTTCATAGCATTACTTAGCATTTGGTAGGGTTTCTTAACACTTTTTTGTATTTTTTAGCATTTCTTAGGATTTCATAGGGTTTTTTAGAGTTACTAAATGTTTTTAGGCTTTCTTAGTGTTTGTTTGGGTTTTTATAGTTTCTTAAGGGTTCTTAGCATTTCTTAGGGTTTCATAGGATTTCTTAGTGATTCATAGCATATTTTTAGTGTTTCTTGGGGTTTCTTAGTGTTTTTAGAGTTTCTTAGCTTTACTTAGCATTTCTTATAGTTTCTTAGCATTTGTTCGGGTTTTTTTAGTGTTTTTTAGCTCATCTTAGGGCTTCTTGGAGCTTCTTAGTGTTTCTTAGTGATTCTCAGGGTTTCTTATCGTTTGGTAAGGTTTCTTAACACTTTTTAGTATTTTTTAGCATTTCTTAGGGTTTATATGCATTTCTTTAGGTTTTTTATATTTCCTTAAGGGTTCTTAGGGTTTCATAGGATTTCTTAGCATTTACTCGGGTTTCCTAGCATTTCATACCGATTTTAATGGTTTCCTAGGGTTTATTACCGTTTCTTAGGGTTTCATAGGATTTATTAGTGATTCTTAGCATTTTTTTAGCGTTTCTTAAGGTTTCTTTGTGTTTTTAGGGTTTATTAGCGTTACTTAGCGTTTCTTAGGGTTTTATAGAGTTTATTAGAGTTTTTAGTATTTTTTAGGGTTCCTTAGTGTTACTTAGCGTTTCTTATAGTTTCTTAGCATTTCTTAGGATTTCTTAGTGTTCCTTAGAGTTTATAGGGTTTCTTAGCGTTTCTTTGGGTTTCTTAGCGTTTCTAAGCATTTCTTAGAGTTTTTAAGGTTTTGTAGTGTTTTTAAGGGATTTTTAGGTTTTCTTAGGGTTTTTTTTACGGTTTTTAGGGTTTGTTAGCGTTTCTTAGGGTTTCTTAAGGCTTCTTGGGGCTTCTTAGCATTTCTTAGGGATTCTTAGGGTTTCTTAGTTTTTCTTAGTGTTTGGTAAGGATTCTTAGCACTTTTTAGTGTTTCTTAGGGTTACATAAGGTTTTTTAGGGTTTCTAAGCATTTCTTAAGCTTTCTTAGCATTTCTTTGGGTTTCTTAGGGTCCTTAAGGGTTCTTAGCGTTTCTTAGTATTTCTTAGGGTTTCTTAGAGTTCTTAGTGTTTCTTAGCATTTCTTAGAGTTTTTAGGGTTAATTAGGGTTTTTTAAGTGGTTTTTAGGTTTTTTTTTATAGTTTTTAGGGTTTCCTTGTGTTTTTAGGGCTTCTTAGCATTTCTTAGGGATTCTTAGGATTTCTTAGCCTTTCTTAGCATTTGGTAGGGTTTCTTCCCACTTTTTAGTATTTTTTTAGTGTTTCTTACGGTTTCTTAGGCCTTTTTAGCGTTTGTTTGGGTTTTTTTATAGTTACTTAAGGGTTCTTAGAGTTTCTTAGTGTTTCTTAGGATTTCTTAGCATTTACTAGGGTTTCCTAGCATTTCTTACCATTTCTAATGGTTTCCTAGGGTTTATTAGCATTTCTTAGGTTTTCATAGGGTTTCTTACTATTTCTTAGCATTTTTTAGCGTTTCTTAGGGTTTCTTACTATTTTTAGGGTTTCTTTGCATTACTTAGCATTTGTTTGGGTTTCTTAGGATTTCTTAGCGCTTCATAGTGTTTCTTAGGGTTTCTTAGGGTTCTTAGGGCTTCTTAGCATTTCTAAGAGATTCTTAGGGTTTCCTAGAATTTCTTATTGTTTAGTAGGGTTTCTCAGCACTTTTTAGTGTTTTTTAGCATTTCATAGGATTTAATAGTTTTTTTAGGGTTTCTAAGCTTTTCTAAGGCTTTTTTAGCATTTATTTCAGTTTCTTAGGGTTACTTAAGGGTTCTTAGCGTTTCTTTGTGTTTCTTAGAATTTCTTAGGGTTTCTTAGCGTTTCTTAGGTTTTCTTAGCGTTTCTTAGCATTTACTAGGGTTTCCTAGAATTTCTTACCGTTTCTTAGGGTTTCTTAGGGTTTTATAGCGATTCTTTGCATTTTTAGCGTTTCTTCGTGTTTCTTAGAGTTTTTAGGGTTTCTTATTGTTTCTTTGGGGTTTTAGGGTTTCTTTGCATTTTTAGGGCTTCTTAGCATTTCTTAGGGTTTTTTTAGCATTTCCGAGCATTTGGTAGGGTTTTGTAACACTTTTTAGTATTTCTCAGCGTTTCTTAGGGTTTCATATGGTTTTTTTAGGGTTTCTTAGTGTTTCTCGAGCTTTCTTAGTGTTTGTTTGGGTATTTTTATAGTTCCTTAAGGGTTCATAGCGTTTCTTAGGATTTCTTAGCGTTTACTAGGGTTTCCTAGATTTTCTCACTATTTCTAATGGTTTCCTAGGGTTTATTAGCGTTTCTTAGGGTTTTATAGGGTTTCTTAGAGATTCTTAGTATTTTTTTAGCGTTTCTTGAAGTTTCTTATTATTTTTTAAGGTTTCTTAGCGCTTCATATAGTTTCTTAGCATTTCTTTGGGTTTCTCAGCATTTCTTAGGGTTTTATCATGTTTATTAGCGTTTCTCAGGCTTTCTTAGCATTTGTTTGGGTTTTTTTTATAGTTTCTCAAGGGTTCATAGTATTTCTTAGCGTTTATTAGGGTTTCCTAGATTTTCTTACTATTTCTAATGGTTTCCTAGGGTTTATTAGCATTTCTTAGGGTTTCATAGGGTTTCTTAGCGATTCTTAGTATTTTTTTAGCATTTCTTGGGGGTTTTTTAGTGTTTTTTAAGGTTTCTTAACGTTTCATATAGTTTCTTAGCATTTCTTTGGGTTTCTTAGCATTTCGTATGGTTTTATTAGGTTTATTAGCATTTCTTAGGGTTTTATAGGGTTTCTTCGAGTTTCTTAGTGTTTCTTATGGTTCCTTAAGGGTTCTTAGGATTTCTTAGCATTTCTTTGGGTCTTTTATCATTTTTTAATGTTTAGTAGGACTTCCTTGCATTTTTATCGTTTCTTAGGATTTATTAGCGTTTCTAAGGGTTTCATAGGGTTTCTTAATGATTCTTAGCATTTTTTAGCGTTTTTTGGGGTTTCTTAACCTTAGCATTTCTTATAGTTTCTTAGCGTTTCTTAAGGTTTTATAGGGTTTTTTTTAGAGTTTCTTAGGGTTCCTTAAGGGTTCTTAGTGTTTCTTAGGGTTTCTTAGGATTTATTAGATTTTCTTAGCGTTTCTTAGGGTTTATTAGCATTTTTAGCGTTTACTAGGGTTTCCTAGCATTTCTTATTGTTTCTTATGGTTTCCTAGGGTTTATTAGCATTTTTTTTAAGGTTTCACAGGTTTTCTTAGCGTTTATTAGTGATTCTTAGTATTTTTTAGGGATTCTTTGCGTTACTTACTGTTTCTTATAGTTTCTTAGCATTTCTTATAGTTTCTTAGCATTTTTATGGTTTTGTAGAGTTTTAGTGTTTCTTAGGGTTTTATTGGATTTCTTAGTGTTTCTTAGGGTTCTTAGAGTTTCTTAGCATTTCTTAGCGTTTCTTAGAGTTTTTAGGTTTTATTAGGGTTTTTAAGGAGTTTTTAGGGTTTTTTGAGTTTCCTAGGGCTTCTTAGGGTTTATTAGCATTTCTTAGCGTTTGGTAGGGTTTCTTAGCACTTTTTTAGTGTTTTTATCGTTTCTTAGGGTTTCATAGGGTTTTTTAGGGCTTCTAAGCATTTGTTAGGCTTTCATACCGTTTCTTTGGGTTTCTTAGGTTTCCTTAACTTTTCTTCACGTGTCTTAGGGTTTCTAAAATTTTTTCAAGGTTTCTTAGCGTTTCCTACCATTTCTAAGGGTTTTCTACGATTTATTAGGGTTTATTAGCATTTCTTAGGGTTTCATAGGGTTTATTAGCAACTCTTAGCATTATTTTAGCATTTCTTAGGGTTTCTTAGTGTTTCTTATAGTTTCTTAGTTTTATAGGGTTTCTTAGTGTTTCTTAGGGTTCTATAGGGTTTCTTAGAGCTTCTTAGCATTTCTTCGAGTTCTTATCGTTTCTTAGGGTTTCTTAGAATTTCTTAGCGTTTCTTAGGGTTTTATGAGAGTTTCTTAGCGTTTACAAGGGTTCCTAACGTTTCTTACCGTTTCTAAGGGTTTCTTTGGATTTATTAGTGTTTCTTATCATTTTTTAGCGTTTCTTAGCATTACTTAGCATTTCTTAGGGTTTTATAGGGTTTCTTAGTATTTCTTAGGGTTTTATAGTGTTTCTTAGAGTTTCTTAGCATTTCTTAGGGTTCTTAGTGTTTCTTAGGGTTGCTTAGTGTTTCTTAATATTTTTTTATCGTTTCTTAGCGTTTACTAGAGTTTCATGACATTTCTTGGGGTTTCATAGTATTTCTTAACATTTATTAGGGTTTCATAGGATTTATTAACGCTTCTTATCATTTACTAGGATTTTCTAGTGTTTCTTACCGTTCTAATGGTTTCCTAGGGTTTATTAGGGTTTATTAGAGTTTCTTAGGGTTTCATAGCGATTCTTAACATTTTTTAGCATTTCATGGGGTTCCTTAGTATTTTTAGGGTTTCTTAGCATTTATTAGCATTTTTAGGGTTTCTTTGCATTTTTTAGGGCTTCTTAGCATTTCTTAGGGATTCTTAGGATTTTTTAACATTTCTTAGCATTTGGTAGGGCTTCGTAACACTTTTTAGTATTTTTTAGTGTTTCTTAGGGTTTCATGTGGTTTTTAGGGTTTCTAAGCGTTTCTTAGGCTTTCTTAGCATTTGTTTGGGTTTTTTTTTTATAGTTTCTTAAGGATTCATAGTATTTCTTAGCATTTACTAGGGTTTCCTAGACTTTCTTACTATTTATAATGGTTTTCTAGGGTTTATTAGCATTTCTTGGGGTTTCATAGGGTTTCTTAGCAATTCTTAGTATTTTTTTAGCATTTCTTAGGGTTTCTTAGTGTTTTTTAAGGTTTCTTAACGTTTCATATAGTTTCTTAGCATTTCTTTGTGTTTCTCAGCATTTTGTATGGTTTTATTAGGTTTATTAGCATTTCTTAGGGTTTTATAGGGATTTTTCGAGTTTCTTATGGTTCCTTAAGGGTTCTTAGGATTTCTTAGTGTTTCTTTGGGTTTTTTTTAGAAATTTTTAATGTTTAGTAGGACTTCCTTGCATTTTTACCGTTTCTTAGGATTTATTAGCGTTTCTAAGGGTTTCATAGTGATTCTTAGCATTTTTTAGCGTTTCTTGGGGTTCCTTAGCCTTAGCATTTCTTATAGTTTCTTAACATTTCTTAGGGTTTTATAGGGTTTCTTAGCGTTTCTTAAGGTTTTTATAGGGTTTTTTAGAGTTTCTTAGGGTTCCTTAAGGGTTCTTTGTGTTTCTTAGGGTTTCTTAGGATTTCTTAGGATTTCTTAGAATTTCTTAGTGTTTCTTAGGGTTTATTAGCATTTTTAGCATTTACTAGGATTTCCTAGCATTTCTTACCGTTTCTTAGGGTTTCCTACGGTTTATTAGCATTTTTTAAGGTTTCATAGTTTTTCTTAGCGTTTATTAGTGAGTCTTAGTATTTTCAAGTGTTTTATAGGGGTTTCTTAGTGTTTTTTAGGGATTCTTTGCGTTACTTACCGTTTCTTATAGTTTCTTAGCATTTCTTATAGTTTCTTAGTATTTTTATGGTTTTGTAGAGTTTTAGTGTTTCTTAGGGTTTTATTTGGTTTCTTAGTGTTTCTTAGGATTCTTAGAGTTTCTTAGCGTTTCTTAGAGTGTTTAGGGTTTTTAAGGAGTTTTTAGGGTTTTTTGAGTTTCCTAGGGCTTCTTAGGGTTTGTTAGCATTTCTTAGCGTTTGGTAGGGTTTCTTAGCACTTTTTAGTGTTTTTAGCGTTTCTTAGGGTTTCTTAGGGTTTTTTAGTGTTTCTAAGCATTTCTTAGGCTTTCATACCGTTTCTTTGGGTTTCTTAGGTTTCCTTAAGGGTTCTTCACGTTACTTAGGGTTCTATAGGGTTTCTTAGAGCTTCTTAGCATTTCTTCGAGTTCTTATCTTCCTTAGGGTTTCTTAGAATTTCTTAGCGTTTCTTAGGGTTTTATGAGAGTTTCTTAGCGTTTACTAGGGTTCCTAACGTTTCTTACAGTTTCTAAGGGTTTCTTTAGATTTATTAGGGTTTATTAGTATTTCTTATATTTTTTTAGCGTTTCTTAGCATTACTTAGTATTTCTTATGATTTCTTAGGGTTTTATAGAGTTTCTTAGCGTTTCTTAGGGTTTTATAGTGTTTCTTAGCATTTCTTAGGGTTCTTAGTGTTTCTTAAAATTTTTTTATCGTTTCTTAGCATTTACTAGGGTTTCATGACATTTCTTACCGTTTCTTAGGGTTTATTAGCGTTTCATAGGATTTCTTAGCGATTCTTAGCATTTTTTTAGCATTTCATGGGTTTCATAATGTTTTTTAGGGTTTCTTAGCATTAATTAGCAATTGTTATAGTTTCTTAGCGTTTTATAGTGTTTATTAGTGTTTCTTAGCATTTTATAGGGTTTCTTTGAGTTTTTTAGCGTTTCTTAGAGTTTCTTAGCATTTTTAGTGTTTATTAGGGTATATTAGCATTTCTTAGCATTTTTTTGAGTTTTTAACGTTTCTTAGGGTTTTTTAAAGGGTTTTTTTTGGTTTTTAGGGTTTTTAGGTTTTCTTCAAGAGTTCTTAACTTTTTTAGGGTTTCTTAGGATTTTTTTTAGGTTTTTTAGTACTTCTTAGCATTAACTAGGGTTTCCTAGGGTTTCTTACTGTTTCTAAGAGTTAGGGTTTTTTAGGGTTTCTTAATGTTTCTTATATTTTTTTAGAATTTCTTAGCGTTTCATAGGGTTTTATAGGGTTTCTTATGCTTTTATAAGGTTTCTTAGAGTTTCTTACCGTTTCATAGTGTTTCTTAGGGTTCTTTGCGTTTCTTAGCATTTTCTAGCATTTAATATCGTTTGTAAAGGTTTCCTAGTGTTTATTAGCGTTTATTAGGGTTTCATAGGGTTTCTTAGCGATTCTTAGCATTTTTTTAGCGTTTCTTGGGGTTTCTTGGTGTTTTTTAGGAGTTCTTAGCGTTTCTTAAAGTTTCTTAGTATTTCTTAGGGTTTCTCAACATTTCTTAGGGTTTTATAGGGTTTCTTAGAGTTTCTTAGCGTTTCTTATGGTTCCTTAAAAGTTCTTAGCATTTCTTAGGATTCCTTAGGGTTTCATAGCACTTCTTAGGGTTTTTTTTTTACGTTTCTTAGCATTTACTAGGGTTTTCTTATCATTTCTTAGGGTTTATTAGCTTTTCATAGGGTTTCTTTGTGATTATTTTTGGCTTTTTTTTTGGGTTTCTTGGGTTTATTATTGTTTTTTAGGGTTTCTTAGCATTACTTAGCATTTCTTATAGTTTCTTAGCATTTCTTAGGGTTTTTTTAGCATTTCTTAGGGTTTTATAGGGTTTCTTAGCATTTTATAGAATTTCTTAGCGTTTTATAGGATTTCTTAGTGTTTACCAATGTTTCTTAAGGTTTCTTAGCGTTTTTAGTGTTTTTAGGGTTTATTTTTGTTTCTTAGCATTTCTTAGAGTTTTTAAGGTTTTTTAGGGTTTTTAAAGTGGTTTTAGGGTTTCTTAACTCATATGGGGGCTTCTTAGCATTTCTTAGGGATTCTTAGTCTTTCTTAGCATTTGGTAGGTTTTCTTAGCACTTTTAGTGTTTCTAAGGGTTTTATAGGGTTTTTAGGGTTTCTAAGCATTTCTTAGGCTTTCTTTAACATTTCTTTGGGTTCCTTAAGGCTTCTTAGTGTTTCTTTGGGTTTCTTAGGATTTCTTAGGGTTTCTTAGCTATTTTTAGGGTTTACTAGGGTTTCCTAGCGTTTCTTACCATTTCTTAGGGTTTTATAGAGTTTATTAGGGTTTATTAGCATTTCTTAGGGTTTCATAGCATTTTAGCAATTCTTAGCATTTTTTAGCATTTCCTGGGGTATATTAGTGTTTTTTTATAGTTTCTTAGCGTTATTTAGCGTTTCTTAGCATTTCTATGGGTTTCTTAGGTTTTTGTAGAGTTTCTTAGGGTTTTATTTGGTTTCTTAGAGTGTCTTAGTGTTTCTTGGGGTTCTTACTGTTTATTAGCATTTCTTAGAGTTTTTAGGGTTTCTTAGCATTTTTTAGTGTTTGCTAGGGTTTCTTAGCATTTTGTTTCCTATGGTTTATTAGGATTTATTAGTGCTTCTTAGGGTTTCAAAGGGTTTCATAGCGATTCTTAGCATTTTTAGCATTTGTTCGAGTTTCTTAGAGTTTTTAGGGTTTCTTATTATTTCTTAGGGGTTTTAGGGTTTCTTTGCGTTTTTAGGGCTTCTTAGCATTTCTTAGGGATTCTTAGGGTTTTTTTTAGCATTTCTGAGCATTTGGTAGAGTTTTATAACACTTTTTAGTATTTTTCAGTGTTTCTTAGGGTTTCATATGGTTTTTTAGGGTTTCTAAGCGTTTCTCAAGCTTTCTCAATGTTTGTTTGGGTTTTTTTTTAATAGTTCCTTAAGGGTTTATAGCGTTTCTTAGGATTTCTTAGCATTTACTAGAGTTTCCTAGATTTTCTTACAGTTTCTAATGGTTTCTTAGGGTTTATTAGCGTTTCTTAGGTTTTTATAGGATTTCTTAGCAATTCTTATTATTTTTTTAGCGTTTCTTGAAGTTTCTTATTATTTTTTAAGGTTTTTTAGCGTTTCATATAGTTTCTTAGCATTTCTTTGGGTTTCTCAGCATTTCTTAGGGTTTTATCATGTTTATTAGCGTTTCTTAGGGTTTTATAGAATTTTTTAGCGTTTCTTATGATTCCTTAAGGGTTCTTAGGGTTTCTTAGCGTTTCTTTGGGTTTTTTTAGTATTTTTTAGCGATTACTAGGGTTTTCTTGCGATTTTACCGTTTCTTAGGGTTTATTGGCCTTTTTAAGGGTTTAATAGGGTTTCTTACCATTTTTTTAGTGTTTATTGGGTTTCTTAATATTTTTAGGGTTTCTTAGGAATTCTTAGCATTTCTTAGTGTTTTTCGGATTTCCTAGTGTTTCTTACCATTTCTAATGATTTCCTAGGGTTCCTTAGGGTTTTATAGGGTTTTTAGCATTGTTTATGGTTCCTTAAGGGTTCTTGGGGGTTTTTTTTGGTATTTCCTAGCATTTTTACTATTTTTTAGGCTTTCTTAGGGTTTATTAGCGTTTCTATGGGTTTCATAGGGTTTCTTAAGGGATTTTTAGGGGTTTTTTTTTTGCATTTTTTAGGGCTTCTTAGCATTTCTTAGGGTTTCTTAGCATTACTTAGCGTTTGATAGGGTTTCTAAACACTTTTTTTTGTACTTTTTAGCATTTTTTAGGGTTTTATAGGGTTTTTATGGTCTCTAAGCATTTTTTAGTCTTTATTAGCGTTTATATGGATTTTTATAGTTCATTAAGTGTTCCTAGCATTTCTTAGGGTTTCATAGGATTTCGTAACGTTTATTAGGGTTTCAGGAAAAAACATGATTTAACCCATGAAAACTTAAGTGAATGAATTGTTTGGCCATGGTACCGAGATAGGACTGACATACTCAGTGGACTGGCGACAGTGCGACCTGTCTGGTATTCGGACTAGTTAAGACGAACAGTCGCATGTCGAGTTGAGGGTCAAGGCCGTTGGACTAGTGGCACCACATATTATATGGCTTGTGTGGAAAAATTATTAATTTGTGCATGCAGTGTGTTATGAGACCTTCAAGATGCCCAAGAGAGTGATGCGTCCTAGGGCTCTGGACGACTAGAAGTCTTGAGAAGCTTGATGTAGCTTCATTGCACATGAGACCAGGGTGGGGACGGGATGAGGTCTCTATCCTCATACAGACACAGAGTTTTTGTTATTGAACCCACTAGTGGCTTCGAAGCGAGTTTACCGGCCACCTAGATAGAAGCACGACCACTTCTACCCTGGGAATGAGTGGATGTATGCGACATCCTGACCCTCAATCCCAAAATCGCTTCTTCGTGTTCATATGAGGACAGAGACCTCATCCTGTCCCCACCTCGGTCTCATGCGCTTGGTGCTACTCCAAATTTTGCACAGACACTTGGAACGACGATATGCCCTTATACTCACTAGGTTGTCCAAGGCCCATAGGATGCATTGCTACCCTTTATGGGTGTCTTGATGATCCTGTACTGATAGTGCATGCACAAACAATGTTTTCTCATATTGCCACGTAATCTTTGGTGCCACTGGTCCAATGGCCCTGACTCTTAACTTAACTCGCAGTTGTTTGTCTTGACTAGTCCGTCAACCTGTCATGTCACACTGCCGCTAGTTGATTGAGCATGTCGGTCCTATCTTGGTACCATGGCCAAACAATTCACTTATTAAGTTTTATGGCACATATATCATGTTCGTTTACGAGCTCCTGCTCGTGCCAACTATCCTTGGGCCCACTGTATGAGATTTTCAAAATCGAGAATTTAGCCCCCAAGTTCCAAAACTGAGACCCCCGACCTATAAGAGCTATTTGAGCTCCTGTCAAGAAGGTCTCCCAAATAGTTTAAGCATTGGCACAAAGTCAGAGGAGAACACTTCTGATAAAATAGGTTGCCACTGTCCATTATACCAACTGGTATAAGAACATCTCCGTTCATAACCGATGAAAGGGTTTTCAACTTCCTTCGAGGAAGTCTCATCATACCAATTGGGTATGATCTACATACAACCGGGTATAAGAGCTATTTGAGCTCCCGTCAAGAAGGCCTCCCAAATAGTTTAAGCATTGACACACAGTTGGGGGAGAACACTTCTGACAAAATAGGTTGCCATTGTCCATTATACCAACTGGTATAAGGACATCTCCGTTCATAACCGATGAACGGGTTTTCAACTTCCTTCGAGTAAGTCTCATCATACCAACTGGGTATGATCTACTTACAACCGTTAAGTAGTTCTTCCGCATAATTTTGACATCACTTTCTCTAAGTGGTGATGATTAAAATACCACTAAATAGTGGGTTTTTATATCAAGGCACTTATCATTCCCAACCGGGTATGATATATAATTTCACTCACCCGATAGTGTAGTGAAATTCTACTTAGTCGGGTTCCGTCCTTAGCAAACTGGACCTCGATTGGCGTTCTCAATGTCTCATTCTCCTACACAAAATGAACATAATTGTTCATTATTCTTTGGCCTAATAGCCCTTATTCATTCCAAATGAATGGGAAAACCCAACTTTACATATATTTGCAATTAGGTCCCTAAAGTTATTTTTCTTTAACTTTAAGTCCCTATTGCTGGGTTTTTCCTAAATTTGAGTCCCGAAACTTTTAAAATTTATCTTAGGACCTCAAATTATTTAATTTCACACAAAGGGGTTTAAGTTCCCAAATTTCCAATTTGGTCCTCCAACTTTTCCAAAATTACCATTTTGCCATTCATTTACAAAAATGGGAAGTTTTGCCCCAAAAATTCCAAAATTCCTCAATTGGTCCTCCAACATTATTTTCATGCTCAATTGACCCTCAATTTCATAAAATTATATTTTGGTCCTTTGAATTTCGAAAATCCCCAATTTTCCCCAACATTTCCCCAATTTTAACTCCTAAGCACAACCGAATTTGATTTCATCAAATTGACCGATCAAACACCTCTAATTGTTGAAATTGAAGTTAAATTTGAGTTCCAACATCTTCTTACGATTCAATAGCACTAGAAATCGTAAGTTTTGACGTCGGAACCAGCTCAAACGGAGCTTCATTGGATGGACTGTAGAGAGAGAAAGCTTCGATTACTCACCAGTGAGGGTACGGTGGTCCGAGCTTTCGATCTGGGTAGATAGCTCTCATCCTGAGGTTCATCCTAGAATCAAGAATTGGTCAATTGATGCCGAATTGAGTTAGAATTTCATCATTGATATTCTACCGGTTCTGTCTCTAGCACTGTCCGGAATTTGCAGCGGGGAGCCGAATTTGCAGGAGTTAGGGGAGTACTAGGGAGATATCCAAGGAAGCAAAAGCAAGTCTGGAACACTCCAGGCCATCAGGGATGCATGGACCCCGAATCTGAAGGGGAGGGGCCATAACCCAGGGAAGAAAGGATCGCCATGTAGGCTTAACAACATTGAGTGAGGAGGGGGTAGCCCGATGGATAAAAAAGGACAATGACCCAAAAAGGCGATTGAGAACCAACAAGGGAGGACCCACCCCGAGTAATCGAGAACGGGACCTAGGACCATACCTTAGAACAAGTGAGAAACCTCTGGAAACCCTCACTTGTCCCACATGAAAGGTAGACATCAAAAAAGAGGAGAAGTCCCTCGAGGATGCCTTCGATAGGAATTAAGCCAAAAGGAAAAGCCAGAAGGCAATCGTAGAGATAAACACGAAGTCTCACCGTCTAGAACCAGAGAAAGGAATAAATCAAAGGCATCCATATAGTATGGATCAGCAAGCGTGATGACCCCAAAGCCAAGGGAGAGGATAAATGGGAAGGGAAGAATGCCTCGCTAGTCAGAGAGCACCAATAGACGTAAGAACAAACGGAGGGAGGAGAACCGATGAGAATGGGTTGGAAACCTGATAGTTGGAGACAAACAGACTTAATACGGGGATGGAATAGGACGGATGAAAATGGAAAACTCATATAAGGAGTCTTATATATATATATATATATATTCCAGGGACATTAGAGCATGGAAGAGACATTAGAATCAAAGGGAAAAATAATCGTGAACAAAATAACCTAGATAATGCAAATGACGAGAACAGGAGGGAATACACTTTAAGGAAAAGAGCGAAAGAACGCAGTTCCAACCAAAAGACGGACTGGGCCTTAGGCCCAAGATGGAGCCACCGCGTGTAGGAATTCTACTACCGGGGGCAACTTAGTTCAAAGCCAACAAAAGGGAACTCGTGTACGAAAGGATAGAATAAAGGAACTTAAAAAGAAAGTAACACCAAAAAGGACACACGAAACAACCCAAAGAGATGAAGTGCCAAGGAGTCCCAATAGACAAGGGCGTAAAAGAACCCAGGTGTGATTGGGTGTGTCGACACCTTGAGTCCAGACAAAACCCTCGGAGCAAAAGTCTGACCCGACACTACAAGGAGTATCGGACCTAAGAGACTTCATGAACATCGGGAGAAAGGGCAAGCCAAACTAACTAGTTCCCTAGGAGTAAGGGAGGTGAGGCAAGGGAAGTGACCCAAAACAGTAGGATATTGAGTGGTACCCTACGTGGATCGCTGAGGGATTCCTTCCGAGAGAAGAGAAGAACAACAAAGTTTTGAGGGAAAAAAATCCTAAAAGGAGGGGAAAGTTGTCAAACCCGTTCTTTGGGGCCAGAGAAAACTGGTAAAAGAAATGGTATAGACTTATATGTGAAGAAATGAGTCGAATAATGAACGAAAAATAGTTAATGTGGGAAATTGGAAAATCCCAAGTGACAATAAAATTCACAATAAAATTCGAAGTGTAGGACGATTGAGGGGAGTTGGAGGAGACAAATTGAGGTAAGAATCGAAGAAATTAAGGACTTACATGCTTCTAATTAAACGAGTAAGATATGAATGTTCATACGCTTGAATTAAGGAAGAAGATGAAGTTTAATTTGCGGATTTTGGGGATTTTGTGCAATTTTCAAAAAATTGAAGGACTGAATGACAAAATTTTGAAATTGAAGGTGTTTTCATGAAATTCACCCCAATTGAGGGCCAATTGGGCAATTTGGGCAAAATAGAGGGCAAATTGGAAATTTTAAAACATTGAGGACCAAATTGCAATTTTTTGATAAATTAAGGACTAAAGGGAAATTTTGGTAAATTAAGGGCCAATTGGTGAAATTAAAAGAGTTAAGGACCCAAGAGGAATGATTGGAAACCCAGGGGCTTAATAGAGATTAAAGGGACATCAAGGACCTAGGCACAATTAAGGCAAGATAAGGGACCCTAGGTGAAAATACGAGAAAATGTATGTAAACCCCGCCCTTTAAAGATAAGAAAACTAGGAAAAAAATCAGTAAATTCAAAATAGAAAACCGAGCTGGTTCACGAACTATAACAAGTAAATAAAGGGTAAAATGGGAATTTGACAAATCATGTGACTCAAAGAGTTATAAAAATCATGGAGAAGAATGTTGTAACAAATGGGAAGAGAAAACCAGGCCGGTTCAGGGTGAACCAGACCTAAACTGTATTGAACCGGTTTGAGTCATACTTAAAGCAGTTTCTAAATTCATTTTTCTTGGTGGCTGAAAATATTCAAATTCGAAAATTGAAGCCACATTAGATGGAGAATGAATTTACGTTAATTTAGAAATTTTAATATTGAGAAAATTGGTTGAATTGGGCCTGAACTGATCGATTTTCACCATTGAACCCAATCAGATTGGTCCCGTCCAGTTTTGAACAATGTCATCTTCTTCCATAGGATGACAACAATGTTCATTAATGTAGAAAAGGTATATCTCCGGCCAAGATGTAACCACTCTGATCAGGCCATTTTCAGGCGAGGATAAGCTTGATCAAAATGGAAAGTGGTCGGGCAGAGGGTCCCTAAGCTCCCTATATAAAGACCTTCTCTCCATTCATCCTCCACACACCTCAAATCGTCATTCTCTCTCAACTATTCCATTTTCCAATGAAGCTCGAGCTAGACCTTCGACATAGGCATTTTTTGCATCCTCAAAAGGCAAGGTCAAGTCCTATAGATTTGAGGGAAGTTAGCTACCTGACCACAACCTCCTTTTGACCTAAGGACCGCCAGAGAAGCACCAACGGGATCAAACAATGAAGTAGCTCTAAAGGACTGAAGCTGCCCTATTTTGGCCGAGCTGAATTCGGCCAAACTAAGCCTCCTCGACACCCCCACGACCCTCACATGGCCTCAACAGAGCTGAAAGGTAAGCCAACTCGGCCCTCCTCAATCATTGTAGATCGAGGATAGAGAGAGAAAGTGCCAAATTTCACTAACCAAAATAACACTCAATTCGACTTCACTTGTAGCGATTCTTAATCCTAGAAGGAACCTCCAGACAAGAGCTACCTCCCCTAATTGAGAGCTTGGACTGTCGCACCTGTGACGGTAAGCTTTCGAAGCTTTCTCTCTCTACGAACAATTTTATGACGAAGCTCCTTTTGAGATCGTTTCAGACCCAAATCATGTAATTCAAAGCTTAATTGAATTGTATGGAAGTGTTAGAACTGATCCATACCTTCAATTGGAGCAATTAAGCTCGATTGAATGGCCAATTTGAATAAATCAAATTCAGTCAGTTTGAAGGGGAGAAATTCGGGAAAATTTTGGGAAAAATTGAGGATTTCAAAAACTTGAGGGACCTCTGTGCAATTTCCCAAAATTGAAGGCCAATTGGCCATAATAAAGATGTTGGGGGACCAATTGGTCAATTTTTAGAATAATTGAGGCCAAATTGCCATTTTTGGAAAGTAGGGGCAAAATTATAATTTTTGAAAAGTTGGGGACTAAATTGGAAATTTGGAAAACTTGAGCCCGTTATGCAATTTTGAGTAAATGGAGGATCCAGTGGGAATTTTTGAAGCCTTGGGACTCAATTTGGTCAAAAGTTGGCATTAGGGACCTAAAGTTAAGGAAAATGAACTTTAGGGACCTAAGTGCAATTAATCAACAATTTTGAGATGGATGTCATGCCAAATCTTAATTAATAAAGATGCCCCAAATCATGTAGGGATGCAAGAGACCGGAACACCAACAAGAAAAGGCTACCGTGGATTCGAAAACCGAATGGAGACGAACACACCACAATCATCGAGTGAGTGAGATTTTCTAACTTCATACTCAGTTGGGATGAGGAGTACTAACTTTAACTATTAAAACCTACCTATTGGTTGTAAGTAGAGAT
Source organism: Trapa bicornis (assembly GCA_030064425.1). Taxonomy (NCBI): domain Eukaryota; kingdom Viridiplantae; phylum Streptophyta; class Magnoliopsida; order Myrtales; family Lythraceae; genus Trapa; species Trapa bicornis. The sequence continues at coordinate 1,908,408 of CM057749.1, forward strand.
AATCATACTCGGTTGGTATAATGAGTTTCTTTGAGGAAAGGAGAAACCCACTTACCGGTTGTAAGCTGAGATATCATCACAACCCGTTGGTGTGATGAAGTTGAAAATAAATTTTTATTAGAAGTTTTCTCCCCTAACTGTGTGACAATGCTTAAAAGATTTGGGAGAGCTTATTGACGAGAGCTAGAGCAGCTCAAATAGGCCAAAGGCCTCAATTTTTGAACTGATGTGCTAAATGCCAGATTTTGGAAAAACATGTGTAGTTGGCCCATGGTCAGTGGGTACGAGCAGGAGCTCATAAAAAAACTTAAATTAAGAAAGAGTCATGAAAATTTTTAATGAAATTGGTTGTATGATTTCTCCACGGTACTAAGTCAGGACCGACAGTGCTTGATGAACTGGCGGTAGTACGTCGGGGCTAGGTCGATGGACTGGCCTAGACAAACAACTGCAGGTTAGGTTGAGCATGGGGGCCATTGGACCATTGGCACCAAACATAATGACTATATGTGAAAAACTATTGTTTGTGCATGCACTTGTGGTACGGGACCATCAAGACGCCTTGGGGGGGGGGGGGGTAGTGATGGGTCTTAAGGGCTACTAAACGACATGGTGGAGATAAGGGCAGTTCGTCATGCCAGGCAGTCTGGAAGCTTGGAGTAGCTTCTTGTAGATGAGACCAAGTTAGGGTTGGGATGCGGTCTCTGTCCTCATACAGATACAGAGTGGCATTCGGGTCTAAGGGTTGGATGTCGAGAACATCCACTCAGACCCAGAGTAGAAGTGGATGGACTTCTATCTCGATGAATGGAAAAGACACTCTGATCCACAAGTGGGTGCAGTGGACATGCTACACCTGTGAATGTGTGTACCCTTCCTGATCAAGGGCATGTGTTTGTTTGCTAAACGCCTCCCGAGGCAAGGGGATGGGCTAAGAAAGCTAAACACACCTAATATGGAAATGGGAAAAAGGTTTTAAGATTTAAGGTTGAAAATCCTTAGAAAAAGGAACGGTAAATCTTGGGAAAAGGTTTTGGAAAAGAAATTGAATTTGAGTAAAACCCTTTGAAAGGAAAATGTTAACCTTGGCACGGTTTGGATAAAGCTATTTTGAAAACCCACTTCCAACACCCCCTCACTGAGTTGTAGAACTCACCCCCTCCCTTTTACCCCTTTTAGGTAACCAAGGAAAAATTGAACTTAAAGATGTCCTTGTATGGGAACTGTAAGACATGTATGTCCATTTTAAGATATTTAATTTTGTATAATGCTATTCTAGGAAAGACAGGAAAAAGGACACCTTACTTCTTACGGTTTAGAAAAGGGTAAAACCCTTCATGGACCAAAGGGAGTGGCGGGATGCTCACGAGGATCTGACCAAACCGGGTCGGGGTGTGACAACTTGAGTGGTATGAGAGCCTGTTTCCTCGAATACATTATCAAGACTATATAACATAAAGATTAAGAGAAATTTTAAAAATTTCAGATGGCTTCCAAGAGAGAAACCAAGAAAACTAGGACTGATGTTTCCAACACTACCCAACAATCTGTCCCCATAGGAAGACCACCCAAAAAACTCTCCAATGAGTGAGGTGTAGTAAAAGTCACGAAGGCCCAAGAGACATTATGGGGAAGCATCCAATGCCACCAACTAATGTGGTACCAGCACCTGTTGAGGTCACATCCACGAGTAGGAGGAGAGCCAACCTAACGCTAAGAACATCGTAAGGGACTTATAACCAAGAAGGATGCTTACTAAGAACCTAGTATAGTAGCTCCATAAGCTGAAACAACTTCTTGTAATGGGGTTAACACCCAAAACGTATTGTACCCTTTAATAAAAATTCTAATTTTTCCTAAAATTCTATCCCTAAAATAAAGTTGCTTTCTCATACCTCAACTATATGAGGAGGAGTCATGGAAGATAAGAAGAACTAGAGGAAGAAAACATAACAAAGCAGAGTATAAGTAAAAAGGAAAAGATAAGTAGGAGGAATTTCTTGGATGAGAAATGCAAGGATCAAGGAAGGACCGGTGACCAAAACCATGGAGCGGGTTAAGTAAGCAGTTCTCGAAGAGATCAAGAAATAGCGAGGTAAAGAAAAATTTAAACTTCTTCTTAAGAGGGTCAAACAGAGAGGAATACCACAAGAATAGGGGTGAATTTCATGGAAAGTACACCTAGAACCCCCTCAAAAAGGGGCAAACATGGAAAACGTCCTCCGACAACTTTAGTGTAGTACACCGAAAGAGTGAAGAGGAGAAGAAATGTGCTAGGAAATGGAACTCTAAAGGGATGTATACGACTAAGTACCCCTTGAAGGAACCATTGGTGGGCGGTTGGACATAATGTAGAGCGCAAGGAACCAACCCATAATCAGGAGCTCCTCGAAGGAAGGATAAGGAACAAAAAGGGAATTGGAGGACAGCGAAGGATTAAGGGTGGATGGCCGTACCAATATCATAAGGGTATAAGACAAGAAAGAAGAAAAAGTCTTCAAGGAGTGTTAGGGAGGTTGAACGTGAAACTGCCAGAAGGGAAGTCCCTATGTAGAAGGATAAATGTAGGAAGTGTGACCATAAAAAGTAAAATTCCCAAGCTAAGGAACCAACAGATGTATCATAAGAGGCTTAACCTGAAATAAGAAACCTCATAAAGGGGCATAAGTGGTTAAGGATGTATTGGGATGGCCAAGTGTGACCTGCTTTGGAAGAGTAGAGGAACTAAATAGGGATTTCAGATGAACCTAGCAGAAGGAAGCAACTAGTAACAATGGTATGGTTAAGGAGAATAAACGATGCCCTAAGAAGGACTGAGAAGTAGTAAAGACTACACTCTAAGAAGGGCAATAGGATGGGAATCAAGGACGAGTGAATTCTAGAGACAGCTGCTCTGATAGTTGGACAAGAAAATAGTAGGGATGAGGTAGTTAATGAACCGACCCTCGGGAGAACCATGGATTTAAGCCCCGACGAAGAAGGGAGAAGTGAAAAGGCCAAAACATTGGAAATAAATGATTAAGGAAATCCTTAAAGAGATCAATGGCCGAGAATGGATTAATGACCAAACTCAAGCCATGAAAAGGTTAAGTAAGCCTTTCACAAGGTGATCAAGAGACCTTAAAACAAAGAGGATTCAAATGCCTCCCTGAAGAAATAAACTTGTATGGGGTACAAGTGGGAATGGGGATAGGGTACAAAAGACGTGCCCACAAAATTTCAAGAGTAAGGGTACGTAGGAGAAGACGACATCAAAGGTGTCATTTATGGGTAGATATTTCCAAGGATGAATGAAAAAAGAATTCCGGGAGAAAGGGGAAGAATCCTACCAAGGAAGGAAACCTTGGAAAGGCCTACATATCCCAATTGAGAGGTAATGAAATCAAGTGAAGAGGGATAAGATGATAAGCTTGCAAATAGAATGCATGTTGAGGTGAAAAGACCAAGGGAAGCATACTAGGAGGGCCCAAGAAGTAAGTTAAACCCTAGGAACGGGTAAGTAGGAATATATCATCAAAAGATGTTGTACAAGTAAGAAAGGGGTGCCTTATGTCACTCCCCAACCCGGTTTGGTTGGATCCCCTTGAACAACCCACTGCTCTCTCGGTTCAAGGGAAGTTTTCTCCTTCTTTAACTCGAGATGAACCAGACATAATTTCAACCTTGTTCCCTGTAAAGACATATATCAAATAAAATGCATGCTTAAGGAAAATTAAGCATACCTAATAGAGGGTAAGGCTTAATGTTATTCCTAGTCATTATCTCTTTTCCTGAAAATGGATATAAGAGAGGGGGTGAGTACGACTACTCAATGAATGGGTTTTCAAAACTTTTAACTTTTAGGAAAAAGATTTGTATTGGAGTGTACCAGACTCCTTTCTTAAAAAAATCCCTTTCCTTTCAAATCTTGGTTTTTACCACCATTTTCTTATTAATCACGGTGTGTCATCACCCAACACACATCCTTCATCATAAAGGTCAAACACACATTCGCAGGCCAGTACGTCCACTGAACCCACTTGTGGCATCGGAGCGACTTTACCGGCCACCTAGATAGAAGCACGTCCACTTCTACCCTGAGAATGAGTGGATGTACGCGACATCTGACCTTCAATCTCGAAATCAATTCTCTATGTCCGTATGAGGATAGAGACTTCATCCCGTCCCCACCTCAGTCTCATGCACTTGGTGCTACTCCAAATTTCGCACGGTCACCTAGTTCGACAAATTGCCATTATACACACCAGGTCGTCCAGGACCCTTAGGACGCATCACTACCCCTCTTAGGTGTCTTGATGGTCTTGTAATCACAGTGCATGCACAATAAGTATTTTCTTATCATGCCATATAATCTGTGGTGCCATTAGTCCAACGACTACGACCTTTAACTCAACCTGCACCTATTTGTCTTGACTGGTCTAGAGACCTATCATGTTGCACAGCCACTAGTTGACTGAATATATCGGTCCTGTCTTGGTACCATAGACAAACAATTCATTTATTAAAGTTTTATGGCACATATCTCATGTTTGTTTATGAGCTCCTGCTCGTGCCCATTGGCATATGGCCCACTATTCGAGATTTTCAAAACTGGGCATAATAGCCCCCAAGTTCCAAAACCGAGGCCCCCGACCTATAAGAGCTATTCGAGCTCCCGTCAAGAAGGTCTCCCAAATCATTTAAGCATTGACTTACTGTCAAGGAAGAGCACTTCCGAAAAAATATATTTTCAATTGTCCATCATACTAACCAAGTATGAGGACATCTCCGCTCATAACCAATGAACGGGTTTTCCACTTCCTTCGAGTAAGTTTCATCATACCAACCGGGAATGATCTACTTACAACTGTTAAGTAATTTTTTCGCGTGATTTTCACATTACTTCTCTAATTTGTGATATTTAAAATACAACTAAATAGTGGGTTTTCATTTTGAGGTACTTATCATCCCCAACTGGGTATGATATAAAATTACCACTCACCCGTTAATGCAATGAATTCCACTCGACCGGTTCTTTGGGTTCACCGAGCCTGTCCTTGCTAGCGTTTACGGTACTTCATATTCCTACATGATATGAACATCCTTGTTCTTTATTCCTTAGCTTAATAACCTTCATTCATTCCAAATAAATGAGAAAACCAAACTTTTTTTATTTATTTGCAATCAGGTCCCTAAAGTTATTTTTCTTTTAGTCCCTAATGCCGGTTTTTCCTCAAATTGAGTCCCAAAACTTTTAAAATTTATATTAGGACCTCAATTTATTCAAATTTACTAAAAGGGGTTTACTTTCCCAAATTTCCAATTTGGTCCCCCAAAATTTCCAAAATTACCATTTTTCCCTTCCTTTACAAAAATGGTAAGTTGCACCCCAAAAATTCTAAAATTTCTCAATTTGCCCTCTAACATTCTTATCATACCCAATTTAACCTCAATTTTATAAAATCACATATTGGACCTTCGAATTTTTGAAAATCCCTAATTTTCCCCAAATTCCAACTTCTTAACATAGCCGAATTTGATTTCATCAAATTGAATGACTTCCAATTGTTGAAATTGAAGTTGAAGTTGATTTTCTACTTGTTCATAAGATTCTCTAGCATTTTGAATCGCAAGTTTTAACATCGGAATGAGCTCAAACAGAGCTTTGCCAAAAAATGGACTGTAGAGAGAAAGCTTCGATTACTCACCAGTGAGAGCGCGACGGTCTGAGCTTTCTATCTAGGCATGTAGTTCTCCTCCTAAGGTTCTTCCTACGATCAAGAATGACATCAATTGATGTCAGATTGGATTAGAATTTTGTCATTGAATTTCAGCCAACCTCTCTCTAACACCAATCGGAAATTGTAGAGGGGAGCCAAATTGGCTTACCTTTCCGTCCTAATTTGGCCGTGGAAGGGTGAGGAAGTTTTGGGAGGGCTTGGTTTGGCCTGAGTAGGGCTCGAATTGGCCAATTTCAACTCAGCCAAAATAGGGTTGCTTTAGTCTATCGGAGCGAATGGATGTCACCACCATGTAGCTGACTTTTCCCTGTTTCTAATGAACCCGACCTACCTTCTTTGGCATAGAAATGACCCTATATCGAAGCTCTGGTTTGAGATTCACAAGAAAACTAAGAAGCTTAGAGAGAGTGAGCTTTTCAAGTGTCTAGAGGATGAATCAAGAGAGGCTCTTTATATAGGGAGCTCGGGGACTTGTCGGTCATCTGTTTGGCACATTTATGATAGACATTGATGGCCTGAAACTTATTGAATGGAGACATTTCTTCTTCGTCGGTGCTGCTTCGATTTTCCGACGAGTGAATAGTATTGTCATCTGAAGGAAGAAGACGACACTGTTCCGAACCAGACCGGACATGTCTAAACCAGGTTCAAAGCTTAAATCGGTCGGTTCACCTCCAATTTGACCGAGTTTTTCAATTCTAAAAATTTATAAATTCATTTTCTATCCAATGGTAGCCTCAAATCTCAAATTTAAATTCTTTAAACTACTTAGAAAAATGAATTTAGAATCCGGTTCAATAGTGGTTCAAATCGGTCCAAACCAGTTCAATCCGATTCACTTGAACCGGTTTGGTTTTTCTCTCCAATTCCTTCTCCAGTCCATTTAAATGTTTTGGAACTCTTTGGGTCACTTGAGATCCATAATTTACTAGTTTACCCTTTCTCTATCAATTCTGGTTCATGAGTCGACTCGGTTCATAAACTGGTTCGGACTCGGTTCACTTGAACCGTTCTAGTTTTTCTTCCCCAATTTCTCCTAGGGTTCTTTTCTAAGATTTATGAACCATTTTGAGTCACATGGGAGTTGTAAATTCTCAATTTTCCCATTTCCTAATAATAGAGCTTATAGACCGAATCAGTTTTAAAATTTGAAACTGACTGGTCCTTTCCCTAGTTTTCTCATTATCAAAGGACAAGGTTTAACCTTACGGGTTCTTAGGGTTTCTTAGCATTTCTTTTGGTTTTTTAGCATTTACTAGGGTTTCCTAGAGTTTTTACGGTTTCTTATGATTTATTAGCATTTCTAAGGGTTTTATAGGGTTTCTTAGCATTTTTTAGCGTTTCTTGGGTTTCTTAATATTTCTAGGGTTTCTTAGGATTTCTTAGCATTTACTAGGATTTCCTAGCGTTTCTTACCATTTCTAATGGTTTCCTAGGGTTTATTAGCAGTTCTGAGGGTTTTATAGGTTTTATTAGAGTTTCTTATGGTTCCTTAAGGGTTCTTTGGGTTTTTTAAGCGTTTACTAGGGTTTTCTAGCATTTTTACCATTTCTTAGGGTTTATTAGCGTTTCTAGGGGTTTCTTAAGGAAATTTTAAAGTTTTTCAGGTTTTTAGGGTTTCTTTACATTTTTAGGGCTTTTTAGCATTTCTTAGGGATTCTTAGGGTTTCTTATCATTACTTAGCATTTGGTAGGGTTTCTTAACACTTTTTGTATTTTTTAGCGTTTCTTAGGGATTCATAAGGTTTCTAAGCATTTTTTTAGGCTTTTGTTAGCTTTTGTTTGGGTTTTTTTTTTATAGTTTATTATGGGTTCTTAGCGTTTCTTCAAGTTTTTTTAGGATTTTTTAGCGTTTCTTAGGGTTTCTTAGGATTTATTAGCATTTACTAGGATTTCCTAGCATTTCTTACCATTTCTAATGGTTTCCTAGGGTTTATTAGCATTTCTTAGGTTTCATAGGATTTCTTAGCGATTCATAGTATTTTTTTAGTGTTTCTTGGGGTTTCTTAGTCTTACTTAGGGCTTCTTATAGTTTCTTAGCATTTCTTAGGGTTTTTAGTGTTTCTTTGCATTTCTTAGGAATTCTTAGGGTTTCTGATTATTTCTTAGCGTTTGTTAGGGTTTCTTAACACTTTTAGTATTTTTAGCATTTTGTAGGGTTTCATAGGGTTTTTTAGGGTTTTTAAGCATTTCTCGAGCTTTCTTTGCATTTCTTTGGGGGTTTTTTTATAGTTCCTTAAGGGTTCTTAGCATTTCTTAGGGTTTCTTAGGATTTCTTAGTGTTTACTAGGGTTTCCTAGCGTTTTATACCGTTTCTAAGGATTTATTAGGGTTTCACAGGGTTTCTTAGCAATTCTTAGCATTTTTTAGTGTTGCTTGGGGTTTCATAGTGTTTTTTAGGGTTTATTAGCATTTCTTATAGTTTCATAGCATTTCATAGGGTTTCTTAGCATTTCTTACGTTTTTATAGGGTTTCTAAGCGTTTCTTCGGCTTTTCTAGCATTTTTTTTGAGTTTTTTTATAGTTCCATAAGGGTTTTTAGCGTTTCCTAGGATTTCTTAGCGTTTCTTATCATTTGGTATGTTTTTTTAGTGTTTCTAATGGTTTCCTAGGGTTTATTAGTATTTCTTAGGGTTTTATAGGATTTCCTAGCGATTCTTAGCATTTTTAGCATTTCTTGGGGTTTCTTAGTGTTTTTAGGGTTTCTTACCATTACTTACTGTTTCATATAGTTTCTTAGCATTTCTTAGGGTTTTTAGTGTTTCTTTACATTTCTTAGGGCTTCTTAGCATTTCTTAGTGATTCTTAGGGTTTCTTAGAATTTCTTAGAGTTTGGTAGGTTTTCTTAACACTTTTTAGTATTTTTTGCGTTTATTAAGTTTTCATAGGATTTTTTAGGGTTTCTCTGCGTTTCTTAGGCTTTCTTTGCATTTTTTTGGATTTTTTATAGTTCCTTAAGAGTTCTTAGCATTTCTTATGTTTTCTTAGGATTTCTTAGTGTTTACTAGGGTTTCCTAGCATTTTGCACCGATTCTAATGGTTTTCTAGGTTTTATTAGCGTTTCTTAGGGTATCATAGGGTTTATTAGCAATTCTTAGCATTGTTTTAGCATTTCTTGGGGTTTCTTGGTATTTTTTAGGGTTTCTTAGCATTTCTTATATTTTCTTAGCATTTATTAGTGTTTTATAGGGTTTCTTAGCATTTTTTAGCGTTTCTTAGGGTTTCTTAGCATTTCTTAGAGTTTTTTTTAGGTTTTTTAGGGTTTTTTAAGGGGATTTTATGATTTTTAGGTTTTCTTAGGGTTTTTAGGTTTTTTTTTTTACAATTTTTAAAGTTTCTTAGTGTTTTATTAAGGCTTCTTAGCATTTATTAGGGATTCTTATGGTTTCTTAGCATTTCTTAGCATTTGCTAGGGTTTCTTAGCACTTTTTAGTGTTTCTTAGGGTATCATAGGGTTTATTAGCAATTCTTAGCATTATTTTAGCATTTCTTTGGGTTTCTTAGCATTTTTTAGGGTTTTTATAGTGTTACTTAGCATTTCTTAGGGTTTTATAGGTTTTCTTAGCTTTTTTAGCATTTTTTAGCTTTTCTTAGAGTTTTTAAGGTTTCTTAGGGTTTTTAAGGGGTTTTTACGATTTTTTATGTTTTGTTAGGGTTTTATAAGGCTTCTTAGCATTTATTAGGTATTCTTATGCTTTCTTAGCAGTTCTTATCATTTAGTAGGGTTTCTTGGAACTTTTTAGTTTTATTTTAGCGTTTCTTAGGGTTTCTAAGCGTTTATTAAGCTTTCTTAGCGTTTCTTTGGGTTTCTTAGGGATCCTTAAGAGTTCTTAATGTTTCTTAGTGTTTCTTAGGATTCTGAGCATTTCTTAGCATTTACTAGGGTTTTTGATATGAATAAAAATGGGAACGCTATGATTCTCAAGTTAAGGGCTAAATGATTTGAAGAGGCATTGAATGGGTTGATTGGAGCAATTGAAGAAACTCAAGTGGAAGTCCAAAAGAAGAGTCCAATAAGATCTAGAGCCCAAAAGAAGAGCCCAATAAGATCTCAAGAAGATAAATCAAATTTGAATTTCAAGTGGAAGATTTATTAACATAATAAATTTTCTAGAAGATTGAAGAATAAAATAATATATTTCCAAATGTGTCTAAGATAATATATTAAGAATATTTATTATCTTAGACATCTCTAAATAAAGGAACTAGAAATATATTATTAGCAATATTCTCTATATGGTTGGCATGTTAACCATAATATTTTATTTCCTTATTTAGAAAATAGTTAATATCCATAAGTTCTTATAAAAGGATTACTTTAGAGCATTGTATGGACAGATCTTTGATTTCAATTTTATTGTGAAGTTTCTGTCTTCTTTCTCTTTTGAGAGAACTTTTGAACTTATCAGTTTTTACTTGTGGCGTTCAAGCAATCAGACTTATCACCAGGGTTTTCTAGGAGCTCTTCTTAGAGGATTTGGGTGAGGCACCTACATCTATCTGTACCTTGTTTCTTAACCAAACAAGCTATATTCCATTCTTTTTACTTGTGTCATGAAAGTCTTGGGGTCTATTCCATATTTGGTGTAGGGTGTCGTCAATATATTGGTGGGGTTTGTATCAGTTTCCTAGCATTTCTTATCGTTTCTTAGGGTTCTCTAGGGATTATTAGCATTTCTTAATAATTCTTAGCATTTTTTAGCATTTCTTAGAGTTTCTTAGTTTTTTTAGGGTTTCTTAGCCTTATTCAACATTTCTTAGAATTTCTTATGGTTTAGTAAGGTTTTGTAGGGTTTCTTAGCATTTATTAGGGTTTTATTGATTTCATAGAGTGTCTTAGCATTTCTTAGAGTTCATAGCGTTTCTTAGAGTTTTTGGGGTTTTTAAGGGGTTTTTAGGATTTTTTTTAGGGTTTTTAGGGTTTCTTTGCATTTTTTGGGGCTTCTTAGCATTTCTTAGGGATTCTTAGGGTTTTTTAGCATTTCTTAGCGTTTGGTACGGTTTCTTAACACTTTTTAGTATTTTTTAGTGTTTCTTAGGATTTCATAGGGTTTTTTTAGGGTTTCTAAGCGTTTCTTAGTGTTTGTTTGGGTTTTTATAATTCCTTAAGGGTTCTTAGCATTTCTTAGTGTTTCATAGAGTTTCTTAGTGATTCTTAGCATTTTTTAGCGTTTCTTGGGGTTTCTTAGTGTTTTTTAGTGTTTATTAGCATTTCTTAGCGTTTGGTACAGTTTCTTAACACTTTTTAGTATTTCTTTAGCGTTTCTTAGGCTTTTTTAGTGTTTATTTGGGTTTTTATAATTCCTTAAAGGTTCTTAGCATTTCTTCGTGTTTCATAGAGTTTCTTAGCGATTCTTAGCATTTTTTAGCGTTTCTTGGAGTTGCTTAGTGTTTATTAGCATTTCTTATAGTTTCTTAGCATTTGTTAGAGTTTTATCAGGTTTATTAGCGTTTCTTAGTGTTTTATAGAGTTTCTTAGAGTTTCTTAGAGTTTCTTATGGTTCTTAGGGTTTCTTAGGGTTTTTTAGCGTTTCTTAGCCTTTACTAGGGTTTCCTAGTGTTTTTACCGTTTCTTAGGGTTTATTTTCATTTCTAAGGGTTTCATAGTGTTTATTAGCATTTCATGGGTTTCTTAATGTTTTTTAGGGTTTGTTAGCATTTCATAGTGTTTACTATGATTTCATAGTGTTTCTTCCCGTTTCTAATGGTTTTCTCGGGTTATTAGCGTTTCTTAGGTTTTTATAGGGTTTATTAGCATTTCTTAGGGTTTTATAGGGTTTCTTAGAGTTTCTTATGGTTCCTTAAGGGTACTTAGTGTTTCTAAGGATTTCTTAGGGTTTTTTAGCGTTTCTTAGGGTTTTTTAGCATTTCTTAGCGTTTACTAGGTTTACTAACATTTCTTACCATTTCTTTATTAGTGTTTCTTATAGTTTCTTAGCATTTCTTAGGATTTCTTAGTGTTTCTTAGGTTTTATAGGGTTTTTTAGTGTTTCGTAGCATTTTATAGGGTTTCTTAGAGTTTCTTAGCGTTTCTTAGTGTTTGTTAGGATTTCTTAGAGTTTTTTAGTGTTTCTTAGGGTTTATTAGCGTTTCTTAGCATTTCTTAGGATTTATTAGGGTTTTCTAGGGTTTCTAAGGCCTTTTTATCGTTTCTTTGGGTTTCTTAGGGTTCCTTAAGGGTTCTTAGCATTTCTTTGAGTTTCTTAGAATTTCTAAGCGTTTCTTAGCATTTACTAGGGTTTCCTAACATTTCTTACCGTTTCTTAGGGTTTATTAGTGTTTTTAATGTTTCTTAGCGTATATTAGGGATTCTTAGCATTGTTTTAAGCATTTCTTGGGGTTTCTTAGTATTTTTTAGGGTTTCTTTGTGTTACTTAGCATTTCTTATAGTTTCTTAGCATTTTTATGGTTTCTTAGCGTTTCTTATAGTTTTGTAGAGTTTTTTTAGGGTTTATTAGCGTTTCTTAGGGTTTTATTGGGTTTCTTAGGGTTCTTAGCATTTTGTAGCATTTCTTTGAGTTTTCAGGGTTTATTAGGGTATTTTAAGAGGGTTTTATGGTTTTTTGAGTTTCTCAGGGTTTCTTAGGGCTTCTTAGCATTTACTTGGGTTTCTTAGCATTTTTTAGTGTTTGTTTTAGCATTTCTTAGGGTTTCATAGGGTTTTTAAGGGTTTCTAAGCATTTTTTAGGCTTTCTTAGCGTTTCTTTGGGTTTCTTAGGTTTCCTTAAGGGTTCTTTGCATTGCTTAGGATTTCTTAGCATTTACTAGGGTTTCCTAGCATTTCTTACAGTTTATTAGGGTTTATTAGCATTTCTTAGGGTTTCTAAGGGCTTATTAGCGATTATTAGCATTTGTTTACTGTTTCTTGGGGTTTCTTAGTGTTTTTTAGGGTTTCTTAGCGTTACTTAGCATTTCCTATAGTTTCTTAGCAGTTCTTAGTGTTTTATAGGGTTTCTTAGTGTTTCTTAGGATTTCTTAGAGCTTCTTAGCATTTCTAAGGGTTCCTTAAGCGTTCTAGCGTTTCTTAGTGTTTCTTAGGATTTCTTAAAATTTTCTTAGCATTTCTTAGGGTTTTTTTTAGAGTTTTTTAGCAGTTACTAGGGTTTCCTAGCATTTCTTACCGTTTCTAAGGGTTTCTTAGGATTTATTAGGGTTTATTAGCGTTTCTTAGTGATTCTTAGCATTTTTTTAGCATTTCTTAGGATTTCTTAAGATTTTTTTAGGGTTTTGTAGGGTTTCTTAGGGTTTTATAGGGTTTCTTAGAGTTTCTTAGCATTTCTTATGGTTCCTTAAGGGTTCTTAGCGTTTATTAGGGTTTCTTAGCATTTCTTAACGTTTACTAGGGTTTCCTAACGTTTCTTAGGGTTTCATAGGGTTTATTAGCGTTTCATAGGATTTCTTAGCGATTCCTAGCATTTTTTAGCGTTTCTTGGGTTTCTTAATGTTTTTTAGGGTTTCTTGGCTTTTCTTAGGGTTTCTTAGCGTCTTATAGGATTTATTAGCGTTTCTAAGTGTTTTATAGGGTTTCTTAGCGTTTCTTAGCATTTTATAGGGTTTCTTAAAGTTTCTTAGCGTTTCTTAGCATTTCTTAGTGTTTTTTTGGGTTTCTTAGCGTTTCCTAGATTTTTTAAGGTTTCTTAGGGTTTTTTAAGGGTTTCTTAGGATGTTTTTAGGATTTTCCATTTCTAAGGGTTTAGTAAGGTTTTTTTAGGGTTTCTTAGTGTTACTTAGCATTTCTTATAGTCTTTTAGCTTTTTCTTAGGGTTTCTTAGTGTTTCTTATGGTTTTATAAGGTTTCTTAGAGTTTCTTACCATTTCTTAGTGTTTCTTAGTGTTCTTAGCGTTTCTTAGCATTCTCTAGCGTTTCTAAGGGTTTTCTAGGGTTTATTAGGGCTTCTTAGCGATTCTTAGCATTTTTTTAGCCTTTCTTGGGGTTTCTTAGTATTTTTCAAGAGTTCTTAGCGTTTCTTATAGCTTCTTAGTATTTCTTAGAGTTTCTCAGCATTTCTTAGGATTTCTTAGCATTTTATAGGGTTTCTTAGCATTTCTTAGGGTTTCTTAAGGGCTCTTAGCGTTTCTTAGGATTTCTTCGGGTTTCTTAGCATTTTTTACATTTTGTTAGCATTTACTAGGGTTTTTTTTTTACCATTTCTTAGGGTTTATTAGCACTTTATAGGGTTTCTTAGAGATTCTTACCATTTTTAGAGTTTCGTGGGTTTATTACTATTTTTTAGGGTTACTTAGCGTTTCTTATAGTTTCTTAGCATTTCTTAGGGTTTTTTAGCGTTTCTTAGGAATTTTAGTGCTCCTTAGCATTTTATATGATTTCTTAGAGTTTATTAGCGTTTCTTAGTGATTCTTAGGGTTTCGTAGTGTTTTTAGGGTTTATTAGTGTTTCTTAGCATTTCTTAGTGTTTCTTAGAGTTTTAAAGGTTTTTTTAGGGGTTTTAAGGGCTCTTTAGGGTTTTTTTAGGGTTTTTAGGTTTTCTTAGGGTTTTTAAGGTTTATTAGCATTTCTTGGGGTTTCCTAAGGCTTCTGGGGGATTCTTAGCATTTCTTAGGGATTCTTAGTATTTCTTAGCGTTTGGTAGGTTTTCTTAGCACTTTTTAGTGTTTTTTATTGTTTCTTAGGGTTTTTAGGCTTTCTAAGTGTTTCTTAGGCTTTCTTTAACGTTTCTTTGGGTTCCTTAAGGGTTCTTAGCGTTTCTTTATGTTTCTTAGAGTTTTTAGGGTTTTTTAGGGTTTTGATGGTTTTTTAGCATTTCGTAGGGTTTTTTAAGGCTTCTGGGGGATTTTTAGCATTTCTTAGAGATTTTTAGGGCTTCTTAGCATTTCTTAGTGTTTGGTAGGTTTTCCTAGCACTTTTTAGTATTTTTTTAGCATTTTTTAGGGTTTCTTGAGCGTTTCTTTGGGTTCCTTAAGGGTCCTTAACATTTCTTTGGGTTTCTTAGCGGTTTATAGTATTTACTAGGGTTTCCTAGCATTTCTTACCGTTTCTTAGGGTTTTCTAGAGTTTATTAGGGTTTATTAGTATTTCTTAAGGTTTCATAGGATTTTTTTAGCAATTCTTAACATTTTTTAGCATTTCTTGGTGTATATTAGTGTTTTTAGGGTTTCTTAGCATTATTTAGTGTTTCTTAGCATTTCTTAGGGTTTCTTAGCATTTGTTAGGGTTTTATTGGGTTTCTTAATGTTTCTTTGTGTTTCTTAGGGTTTCTTAGGGCTTTTAGAATTTCTTAGCATTTTTTAGTGTTTCTTAGAGTTTTTAGCATTTCTTAGAGTTTTTAGGGTTTCTTAGAGTTTCTTAGGATTTCTTAGCAATTTTTAGCGTTTGCTAGAGTTTCTTAGCATTTCATTTCTAATGGTTTCTTAGGATTTATTAGCGTTTCTAAGGATTTCATAGGGTTTCTTAGCAATTCTTAGCAATTTTTAGCATTTCTTGGGGTTTCTTAGTTTTTTTTAGGTTTTCTTAGTGTTACTTTGTGTTTCTTATAGTTTCTTAGTATTTCTTAAGGTTTTTTTTTTTGCATTTTTTAGGATCTCTTGGGGCTTCTTAGCATTTATCAGGGATTCTTAGGATTTTATAGCATTTCTTAGCGTTTGGTTGGGTTTCTTAACAAAATTTAGTATTTTTTAGCGTTTGGTAGTGTTTCTTAACAATTTTTAGTATTTTTTAGCATTTCTTAGGGTTTCATAGGGTTTTTTCGGGTTTCTAAGAGTTTCTTAGGCTTTCTTAGCATTTGTTTGGGTTTTTTTATAGTTCCTTAAGGGTTCTGAACATTTCTTAGTGTTTCTTAGGATTTCTTAGCATTTACTAGGGTTTCCTAGATTTTCTTACCATTTTTAATGGTTTCCTAGGGTTTATTGGGATTTCTTAGTGTTTTTTAGGGTTTCTTAGTGTTTCATATATTTTCTTAGCATTTCTTTGGGTTTCTCAACATTTCTTAAGGTTTTATTAGGTTAATTAGAGTTTCTTAGGGTTTTATTGGGTTTCTTAGAGTTTCTTAGCGTTTCTTATGGTTCCTTAAGGATTCTTAGGGTTTATTAGCGTTTCTTTGGGTTTTTTAGTGTTTACTAGGGTTTCCTAGCATTTTTACCGTTTCTTAAGGTTTATTAGGGTTTATTTACGTTTCTAAGGGTTTCATAGGGTTTCTTAGTGTTTCTTAGCATTTATTGGATTTCTTAATGTTTTTAGGGTTTCTTAGGATTTCTTAGCGTTTCTAGGATTTCCTAACGTTTCTTACCATTTCTAATGGTTACTAGGGTTTATTAGCGTTTCTTAGGGTTTATTAGCATTTCTTATGGTTCCTAAAGGGTTCTTTGGCTTTTTTACATTTTTAGTGTTTTTGTCTTTCTGTCTGGGTGCAGGTAGTCCGCATCTTCACAGACATGAGCATTTCTAAGGGTTTCTTAAGGGATTTTTAGGCTTTTTAGGGTTTCTTTGCGTTTTTAGGGCTTCTTAGCATTTCTTAGGGATTCGTAGGGTTTTTTTTAGCATTTCTTAGCTTTTGGTAGGGTTTCTTAGCATTACTTAGCATTTGGTAGGGTTTCTTACACATTTTTGAATTTTTTTTATTGTTTCTTAGGGTTTTATGGGGTTTCATAGGGTTTTTTTTAGTGTTTCTAAGCGTTTTTAGGCTTTCTTAGCGTTTGTTTTGGTTTTTTATAGTTCCTTAAGGGTTCTTAGTGTTTATTTGGATTTCATAGGATTTCTTAGCGTTTATTAGGATTTCTAAGTATTTATTAGTGTTTCTTAGCATTTACTAGGATTTCCTAGCGTTTCTTACCGTTTCTAATGGTTTCCTAGGGTTTATGAGTGTTTCTTAGGGTTTCATAGGGTTTCTTAGCAATTCTTAGCATTTTTAAGCAATTCTTGGGGTTTCTTAGTGTTTTTTAGGGTTTCTTAGTATTAGTGTTTCTTAAAATTTCTTAGAGTTTCATAGCATTTCTTATAGTTTTATAGGGTTTCAAAGCGTCTCTTTGGGTTTTTTATAGTTCCTTAACGCTTCTTAGCGTTTCAAAGCGTTTCTTTGGATTTTTTTTATAGTTCCTTAAGGCTTCTTAGCGTTTCTTAGGATTTCTTAGCGTTTATTAGCATTTACGAGTTTTTTAGCGTTTCTAATGGTTTCCTAGGGTTTATAAGCATTTCTTAGGGTTTCATAGGATTTCTTAGCGATTCTTATCATATTTTTAGCGTTTCTTAGGGTTTTTTTAGCGCTACTTAGCATTTCTTATAGTTTCTTAGCATTTGTTAGGGTTTTTTTTATTGTTTCTTAGGGCTTCTTGGGGTTTCTTAGTGTTTCTTATTGATTCTTAGGGTTTCTTAGCATTTAGCATGGTTTCTTAACACCTTTTAGGGTTTCTTAGTGTTTTTTAGGGTTTCTATGTGTTTCTTTGCATTTCTTTGGGTTTTTTATAGTTCCTTATTGGTTCTTAGCATTTCTTAAGGTTTCTTAGGATTTCTTAGAGTTTCTTAGCATTTACTAGGATTTCTTAGCATTTCGTACCAATTCTAATGGTTTCCTAGGGTTTATTAATGATTCTTAGCGTTTTTTAGCATTTCTTGGGATTCTTAGTGTTTTTTACGGGTTCTTAGTGTTACTTAGTATTTCTTATAGTTTCTTAGCATTTCACAAGGTTTTATAGGGTTTCTTAGCGTTATTTAGTGTTTCTTATAGTTTCTTAGTATTTATTAGGGTTTCATAGCGTTTCTTAGGATTTTATAGGGTTTCTTAGGGTTTCTTAGGTTTTCTTAGAGTTTCTTAGTGTTTCTTAGGATTTCTTAGTGTTTCTTTGGATT